>CAAKHD010007139.1:291820-343522 GCA_901007705.1 Fistularia tabacaria
ACACACACACACACACACACACACACACACACACACACACACACACACACACACACACACACACACACACACACACACACACACACACCATTTGTCTGAGGAGACTTCCTATTTTTTCTTGTTCGTATGTTTACATTTCTGCAGTTTCATTGACTCTGATTGGATGTTCTGGATGCTACAGCATTGTGTTACTTTACTCTGATTGGTTGTTGCTTCACCAGTGCCGGTCGGCACCGTTGGGTTACGACCACTTCCAATACCAGATTAGCTGATCTCGACGTGAACGATTTGCACTTGCAGGGTTTTTTTAAATACTTTGAGAAAAAAGGTGGTTTTAGGATAAGAGATTCAAGAATACTTGTTTCACAGTTCAATGAGAGGAAAGCGAGAAAGTAAGAAGACCTTGTTACTACAACAGCTTGTTCTGAGTCGTAGTAACACCACGCCGTGGGTGAAACGGTGTGATGTGTACGGATGGGAGGAGCCCATCGGGTCGAGGCCAGGCGAGAGAAAGGGCTTCCCTGCCGTGGGTTCGGTTTGAATAAAACTGAAAGCTGTAACTTAAGATAATCTGGAAAAGCGCCTCACATGGGAGGCATATTCAGAGTTTTATTCCGTCATTCAAGACTTCTTGTTTTTAGTCATCCTCTTCGTTGTAACCGTGATTGGTCCGTCCCCTGGACCTGCTCGTATACTCACCTCCCGGCCTTGACTGGTATCCATACCCGCCGCCGTTATCCTCATACTCCTCATCGTCCCGTTCCTGGCGGTGGCACCTCCTCTCCTCGGGGGCAGACCAGCCCTGATAAGGTCTCTCCTCCCCCTGCTCCCGAGGGTAAAGGTCGTCGTCCGGGGAAAAGCTGTCGTCGAGGTGGTCGTCATAGCGCTGGTAAGAGCTGGCGTGGGCCTGCTCCTCGCGGGCGTTGAGCTCCAGCGTGCTGTGCCACACGCCGTAGCATCCGTAGATCAGCAGACCTGAGGGAAAGACGGCGGCATGACTACCAACCTGTCTGTAACCATCCTCATTTTAAAAACTGAATGAAGTGTCATATTGCCTAATTAAAAGTTTTTCCACAAAAAATAATTATCCCTCAATTGAAAGGAGAAAAACAAAGACAAGGAGAGGAAACCAGGGGGAAATGATAAATGTCATGACAAGAGTCATGGATTGTTTTTCCCTTTAAACAAAACTGAATGGATAAACAGGTGAAAAAAACTTTTCCGACTGACTGGTGCTTTACATTTTTGGCTATTACGCTGTTTTTCAAACATCTTCTTTTTCATTCCTCCATTGTCAATATTGCTTATTCGGCACTCATGATCATGGAGGGGGGCCGGAGCCTTTCCCAGCTCTGATTGGGTGAGGGGTTCACCCTGGACCGGTCGCCCGCCAATCACAGGGTCACATCCAGAGACATACAACTATTTAACTATTAAGTCACTCATTCACAAGCCATATACAGATATACAACCAATCCCTCTCTCATTACCGTGACAGAATAAACACTAATTCACTCTCTCATTCACACGGCGGCACAATTTAGGGTCATCATTCGACCCACTGAATGTTTCTGGTTGCGGGAGGAAACCGGAGAACACATACAACAAAACCCGTCTTGCTATCGCTGCACAAGAGCCACTTTACTCTCCCTCCTTAATTTAGAATAATTACTATTTCCTTTCCTAGTTCGTATTTATTACTTAGGTTATTACTGTGCAATCAATTACCTACTGCCTATACTGTTTCTTTTTATGTTACATGCTGTCTCCCACACTGTTGTGTGTTGTCTCATTGTCTCGTATTATTGTCAGCTATCGTCTCTATTGCTATCCACCTGGTGTAAAAGGAAGCGACAAAGTAAGAATTTCATCGGATTGTCTAAATCAGCATATTCCCATAATGAATATGACAATAACTAAATAACTCACAAAATGATAAGCAGGATCGATAATGAATCAGTCATAAGATAATGCTGTTCAGAACAGGGTTTTCAATCAACAAGAATCAGGAAAACCCAAAGGCTTGTATTTCCAAACGCAAAGGTTAGTGTATCACAACATCAACAACATCGTACAACTATTCAGATGACGGAGTTCTCAAACCCAGAACCACGAGAGACTCCCAAAGGTCTCCCAAAGGTCCTTATAGCCGCAAGGGATTATTGTTTTCAGCCGGCCAGTCTTCCCACCACACGCTACAACATCTTGAAATCTTGGGTCTTGAAACCAACGCAGGGAGAACATGATGGCCTGCCAGTCACAGAGCCATATATAGAGAAATACAATCTCTCTTCTTAATTTCTAATTGGTAAATATTACTTACACCAAGAATAAATCATTTTGAATAAATAGTAGCTGAATATTTCAGAGTCTCACGCGTCACCTTCAACAAATCAACAAATCTGATTCGGTGTAAATCATTTGTTCATAATGGTATGCTCCAACTGAGGCTTGTGTAAATTACCTATCACTCTTTCACATTTATTCACTTTCCAGGGTTGGATTCCTTTATGCTGCCCTAGGCATACTCTGCTGAGGGATATCACATGATGCGCTTCTCTCATTCCTCAAAAATAGGACACATTTAATAGTGATACCTGGACAAACATTGTGGAGCTTGTTGATGAAAAACAAAATTTGCAGACTATATAATCCCATTTCTGACTACCTGAGCCTATTAGCTAACTCTTAGAATAGTTCTTACCATGGGCTGCTGGCTTTTCACCCGATCTTATCAAGCCATTAGGAATCCTGTCCGGTACAAGACTCATGTACGTTAGCTTCTAAAGTTAGCACGGGGTGTTAGCATGCGGTGAAGCTCAATACTGCAAAACTGCAACACTGTACAGAAAGATTTGCTGTTACCAGTATTTATTAGTGGACTAAATTTCACTCAGGGATTGCTGTCTGCCAGAAAATTTGGAGTTTTGCACGAGTTTGGTTCCAAACGCCAAGATTCACAGCCACAATCTTAAGTTTGGGAGATGGAAGTGCAAGCTAAGTGGCTAATGGAACACTCATTCCTCCATGTCTTCACTCGTGTCGCTTCATCAATGCATGATAGTAACCTCACATCTTCTCCCAAATCCCTGACTTTGCAGGTTCGCAGGTTCTAGGGGGCATGGCTTGATCCACTGTTGCGCGAGCCAGACCCTGGTCCTCACTATTTTCCAAATTTGTTGGAAATACTTTTAATTTAGGGTTTAAGAAGCCTCATGGACCCGTCTGCTTGCCCTGAGAAAATGTTTCAGCCTGTGGTGGAGGAATGAAGAAACTCACCGATGAAGCACCAGATGATGAACCTGACCCAGGTGAGGGGAGACAGTTTTAGCATCAGGTAGCTGTTGACCAGTATTGCTGCGGCGGGAACGAAGGGCACACAGGGCGCCATGTAAGGCAGGCTCCGCCCACTCTCTGGCTGCTGTATAATTGTAATCAGAAGCTTTGCCATGGATACGGCCATCAGCGCCGCCATCAGGCCTGAAACCACAGCCCCGGCCCCGGAACCCTGCTGCACACCGAATATAACCGTGGACCAGAGGAGGAAGGACATGAGGAAGAGGAGGAGGGTGCAGCGGGTCACTATGCGGCCGGTTGCAGGGGTGGGCCGCGCCGATGCTTCAGGGATTCCCAGCTTTTGTCGCAAGGTGTGATAATGTCCTCCCAGAAGTCTTTTCAGCAGAGAGGCGTGACCAGTGTGGAAGTCGGACTGGTCTCCGTCCCCCTGCGTCTCGCTGGCATGGTAGGAAGAAGACCCCTCTGACAGCACGTGCTCGTCTTTGGCAGGAAGCGGTGCCTCCTCCCGGAGTTTCCCGCTGTCTCCGTCCTCCGCGGAGCTGAGGTTGTCCACGTCGGCTTGCTCGTCCGGCTGGTAGCGCAGTAAGAGCACGCACACGCTGACCAAAGTGTAGGCGAGCAGCGTGCCGATGGACATCATCTCGATCAGATCCCTCAGGCTTACCAGCAGAGCCAAGAGGGCGGCAAAGCCACCGGACACGATGCACGCCACCGCCGGCGTGTGAGTGCGCGCAGACACTTGGGACAGAAACCTGCGGAGACAAAGATCGCCGTCAAACACGGGGATTTGGGATCTGGCCGACATTCCCCCTCACGTGGCTCCCACCTGAAGAGCAGGCCATCTCGAGCCATGGCGTAGATGACCCTGGGCATGGGGAAGAGCGAGCCCAGCAGGGACACGCTGAGTCCCGCGATGGCGCCGATGGCCACGATGTACTTCCCCCACAGGAAGCCGTGGACAGCGAACATCTCCATGAGCGGAGCTGAGCCGTCGATCAGGTCGTAAGGAACCATGAGGGTGAGGATCACGCTCACCTGAGGCAGGTGGAGACAGGGGCCGATGAGACGATACACAAAATGGATGTCAGGTGTCAATGCGAGTCTCTGCCCAGCACAGCCATCCTTCTCTCACGAAAGTGAAGAACTCGAAGACGCACTGCGGCCCATCTGTGCATGTGGGGCATTTCTATCTCATGTTTTACCTCCTGTTTTAAAGGAAAGTTGCGCAGAACTAAGATTTAGCAGGCACTGACCAGGATGCACTGCTGTAAAACTGGCAAGGTCAAAAAAAACCCAACCAAAAAATAACACTAATACCGAGCTCCACACAAAAACATACACAAAAGAGACACACATCACCTCATTCATTAATTAAATCCTCCACAGTATCACTGTGTCAGGTGTTTTATCGCTCAATTTGTTAATTGATATATTGCTTATTTTATGCTCCTTATTAACGTGACTTCTTCCGAGCTATTTTTTTGGCCAGAAAATCGAGAAGGAAATGTCAAATACTTGAAAATGTTGTTACATTTTGGTGAAGCTTCTGTTGGATTAAACTGACCGACACGTAGGCCGTGAGGCAGGTGACCAGCGAGGCCGTGATGGCGTAGGGGATGGAGGTGTTGGGATTTTTCGCCTCCTCCCCCGTTGTTGCGATGATGTCAAAGCCGATGAAGGCGTAGAAGCAAGTCGCCGCTCCTTGCATCACCTGGACAAGAAGTGCATGCTCAGTGAGGTTCTTTCACTCAAGTCTTCTTTTCCTTGGTCCCTTCATGGGTCACCACAGCGAAATCAATTCCTCTATCTAACCCTATTCTCTGCATCCTCTTCTCTCAGACGAACTAGCTTAGTGTGCTCTTCCACCACATCCATATATCGCCCTTCTTCCAAGCCTCGTGCCTGGCTGCTCCAACCTCAGCATCTCTCTACCAATATATTCAATACTCCTCCTCTGTTCATGTCCAAACCATCTCAGTCTGACTTTATCTTCCGAACATCTAACATATCTGTCCTTCTGATGGACTCATTCCTGATCTTGTCCATCCTTTTCACTCCCAAAAAGAACATCTTCATCTCTGCTACCGCAAGCTCTGTCTTTTCCACAGTGTCTTGAAACCATTCAGCATTGCTGGTCTCATGGCCATCTTCTACACCGTTCCTGTCATTCTGGCTGGTACTCTTTTATCACCCTTGACACTTTTCTACACGTGTTCCAACCTGCTTGCACACGTTTCTTCACCTCTTCTCCAAACTTTCCTTTGCTGTGGACTATTGTCCATAACTACTTAAAATCCTCCACCTTCTTTATCTCCACTCCCTGTGGCCTCACGGTTCAACGCGGTTCCCTCTCATTCACACACGTGTTCTGTGTTGCTGCGGAGAACCTTTATTTCCTCTTTTTTCCAGACCATACTTCCACCTCTCTGGATTTGCCTCCACCTGTTCCCTGTTCTCACTACAGACCACATTGTCATCTGCAAACAAAGTCTGTGGTGATTCCTGTCTAACCTCATCGGTAAGGCTGTCCATCAACATGGCAAACAGGAAGGTGAGCTCCGCCTTGAACTCCTCACATTGAGCATACATGTTCTGCACCACTCTAACATACTTCTTTGAACTCCAGATTTCACTATAGAACACCATGGTTCCTCTCTTGGCGCCCAGTGGTATGCTTTCTCTATATCTACCAAGGCCCAATGTAGCTGCAACCCTCTGATCTCCTATTTACTTCTCTTTGCATTCTTTAAGTAAAGTTTCCATAATTCAAGCAACTACATTGAACACCAATGATTTTTGAGATTTGCCCGACCGATAATTGAGATTTTAATGTTAGTTTCGTGCTGTGGACAAATTGATGCAAGCATTTTTTTTATGGTGTCTCACCCCTGACCAGCCGTAGGGTAAGAACCTGCCGCCCTCCCAGTTACTAGCAGAGAGAAAGAAGAGTCCAGCCACTGTCATGAAGACCCAAACCACCAGGTTGACCACGTTCAGGACGTTGTTGAAGCCCACCGAGTTTCGGACGCCGAGGGCGACGATCACCGTGACCAGCAGGGCGATGGAGAGGGCCAGCAGGTCAGGGACCGTGTCCTCACCTTTACCTGAGAAATGAGAAAATTAAATGCAAACTTTCAAGTTTCAGCTTGTATTTTGAAATGGGGACTTTGTGGTTTCGTTTTTACCACTTTGGTGTGTACTAACCGAGCCCTCTGAGCGTGCCTACATTATTCATCATGTAGTTACTGATGCTGTGATTGGCCAGGCAGTCGAACATGCTGCTGAGAGCCGACGCTCCGGCCGCTGTGCCAATCAGGTACTCCAGGATCAGGTTCCAGCCGATGAAGAAGGCCACAAACTCCCCGACCGTCACGTAGCTGTAGGTGTAGGCCGAGCCGGTGGTCTTCGGCACCCGGACCCCGAACTCTGCATAGCAAACTCCTGAAATGGCATTGAACTGTTAGACTGTAGGATTCCATCAAGCCAAGAGGAGTGACTTGTGTCGACCGGCACCAGTAGGATGGCTTGTTTTTTTCTGTATTTAGCATTTGATAATAGGACTGAAATACAATCATTATGCACTGAAAACACCGCACGTTCTTTCTGTTTTTTAATGGATTTTGTATTTATTTTTCTTCTCCTTCTTGTCTTTTATGTTGAAATATCTTTCCATCCTTTATAATGATGACATTTGATCCCAGAATTCTCCACTGGACCTTCACAGAGAATGATATGAGGTGGTGAACTGAAATGCTTTTTCTCCAAAATTGACTTCTGCAGGTAAGACACATCTGACAAATCCTGGAAACAGGAGTATCTAAGAGGAATGGAGCCACAACTGTGAGATGATATAAAAATTGGGTTTACCAGACAAACCAGGCTCCGACTTACCTGAGAGGATGGAAGCCATGGCTGCGATGATGAAGGACAGGATGACCCCGGGCCCAGCCATCGCCTTGGCAACCAGTCCGGCAACCACGTACATCCCCGTACCCACGCAGCTGCCCACCCCGAGCGACACCAGGTCCACGGTGGTCAGCACCCTGGCCAAGCCCACCGCCGAGCCCTCGCCCAGCTCTGTCAGGTCTTCCGAGCTCCGGCCCATGGAGCCCACGGGTTTGGTGCGTAGCAGGCGGGAGTACATGTTGAACCAGGCGTCAGCCCAGGGCACGCCGCCCAGCCACGCCGCCATTTCTGCACCCGAGTATCTACCAGCTATGCACGTGCGTCCTCAGCCGCCGTCCCCCGCGTCATGACTCGGCTCACATCCCGGGCTGCTGCACTGGGTTGTCGGGGGATTCTGGACAGAGGAGCACAAACAGACGACGAGAAGAAAATACGCAAAGTCTTGCTTCTTGCATTTCAATTAAATGTATTGAATTCCATGAATTAATTTCTTAAAGTCAAACGCCCAAATCCACACTATTCCCTACATGTGTTGATAATAATTTAGAATTAAAAAAAATTTAAAAAGAAGATTAAATCCTCAGAAATACTCACTTGGAAGGAAAATCCCACTTGTTCCAATTTCCCGTACAGACAGGAAATGACCTCGGGGATCCAATGAGCTGCCATGAGGAGGAGGAACCAGAAAATTAACACTTGTTTATCATAATATGATTATGGTTTATTATTATATTTTGCAGAACAGGAAAGACCAGTTCTATTAGAGAATGTAGAGAATTTTTCGGTTTGACCGTCCAATTAATTTCCAGATAATTTTCCACGAACACAATGATGCTAGTTTTCCTGTTCCTTCTCCCAGCGCAGTGGAGCGAGGACTCCCCCTCTCAAACATTGATGAGGAGCGAGGATCCAGTTTCACGGCGGAAACAAACAGGCCGAAAACCAGCCTGGCTGGTTGGCCTTCGTCGAAACTCTGACCAACAAACATCGGGTCAGAACCCGCCAACTGAGAAAATGAACAGCGGTTTAATTTGAGCTTTAAAGGAACAATCTCAGTTTGGTACGTTATTCTGTTCTTTATTGTTATTTCCAGGTTTGTGCTCAAATGTCGATTTTTAAATAATTTCTTTTAGCTGCATTTAAGTCATTTAGTCATACTAATTTGTCGGCTACTGATTCTGAATTTAACAAATTTCTCTTGATTTTGTAGGTGATTTTTTTGCAAAAGTTGCAAGTTGCAGTTAATTATTTTTATGAATAAAAACTATCGACTGACTTTTCGGTTATTTCCGGATGATTTTTCAAGGCAAATATTTACTTGCTGTTTTTGGGGGGTGATAACTTGTTCATTAATTGACATTTAACAATGAACTTGCAGAGAAAAACAATTATTTAAGATAAAGTAACTTAGTAAAGAATCTCCAGCGAAAAAAAGACAACTAGCAAAAAAAAACCCACCTCAAGCTGTGGTTGCAAACACACCTTGCATGCACTTTACACACACACACACACACACACACTGACGATCAATACACTCACTTGCTGTGTGACTTCCAGAGGCCGGAGTGTGTTCAGTTTCTATAAACACCTGTGAGGAAGCGGCAGGCAATGCGGCGTGGACGGACGCCGTGTCACCACCCCATCCATTATTCAGCACCTGAAGGGGGGGGGGCTGGGAATTGACCAGGTGTGTGTGTGTGTGTGTGTGTGTGTGAGAGAGAGAGAGAGAGAGAGAGAGAGAGACGTTGGGAGTAGGTGTTTATCTAGCTATAACTTCATCATTTAAAATTAGACAGCATGAATACAAACATGCCCCTGCACCACACACACACACACAAACACACACACACACACACACACACACACACACACACACACACACACACACACACACACACACACACACACACACAAAAAGGCCCAAGAAAAATACAAATGAGGAAAAACAGCAACTTTTGTGTCATTTTGGAGCAAATGGCTTTAAGTTTTCCAAATTCTTACCTTGATCAAAAGTGGACTTCTTAGACACAATAACCGATGCCTTTGGAGTGGAATGGTCAGCAAAGGGTTTCTTCATAGGGGCAAATGTTGGACTTTATAGACCACACTAAAACTACTTCATATGTTTTGTTTGTTGCGTGGGGTTTCAGGTCGGCCTAATAACATTTCCACACCCCTCCATTTAGTTTCATATTTGCCCTCCCCTCCTCTCCGCGAAGGAAAGCATCAGGGCATGAGAAAAAACTGAACCTTAAAATAAATAAGGAAAATGTACATAAAAACAGAAGGGGAGGCTACAGCACACCTACGTGAAGCGGATGTGGGTACTTTGATCATGAGGTCTCTGTGCTCACACTGAGAGATGTGGATGATGCAGGCACAGGAGAAGGACGATTAGAGCGCTTGAATGGAACCATATCTTTGTTGTTACTTCCTTGATACATACTTTGATCTGTCTTTTGTCACCTTTTGATTGTGTCTGGTAAAGCAAGGGCTGACGAGGGTTTGATGGGCTGACGAGGAGTCTATTTGCAGTGTGTCTGGAGCAGGGGAAGTAAAGGGAGGCTCAGAGCATGCCAAACCCTTTGGCATAGGTGATGGCTTTCAGCAGTCTCTCCCTCAGCTTCTCCTTGCTGCTGTACTCGGGCAGCAGCAGCACATTAAAGCAAGTGTGAGATGTTGGTAATCTGGCAAATACAACAAACAACATACTCTTTAGTTTTCCTGCCTGTTTCAAGAGACACAAAGTTAAACCCAGAGGATAAAAGGACTTCATAACACTGAAAAACCTTTCACAAATTATTTTATTGTTATATAGTCAATTTCAGGGATTTCATGAAGCCAAATGACTATCTGAAGGCAAAACTGACCCTTCAAACACACAGAGGCTCTCACTGATTTTCTAGAAAATGCCTGTTTCTTCTGCATGTGGTCGACCAAGCGTCGTACTCTGGTCCAAATATCACAACTGCGATCATCATTGGAGGCTGACGCACCTCTCGCTACACAGCAGAACTGGCCTTTTGTTTTAAGGATGCAGAAATGATATTTGACCGCCTTAGGTATATTCAGAAGGCAGTAATTTAAAAAGAGGCATTGAACTACAGGGTCTAGACTTAGGCTTCCTAAGGCCGGGGTCATAGCGCACAGGGTTAGGGTCAGTGTCTCACCTGTCCGTGTCAGGGCCGTTCTTGGCGATTATCATTTTCAGCTTGCCAAGGCCTCCTACAGGCGCTCTGTCTGTGCCTGTGGTAAATTGCAGGAAAAGGCGTTTCTGCTCCTCACCAAATGAGTGCAATGTTTCCCAGAACTCCCTGCAGGATGCAGAGATATGAACATCAAATGAGATGACTACATTGTTCTTCTGCAGTGTGGGCAAAAATTTTCTTTTAAGATACATCACAACTGACAGGAGTATATGTGCAGTGACCACATTAGTGCCTACAAATATACCTGCTAGGTATCAAGGATTAGTGGCAAATAAGTTTGGCTGGTTTGAACAGAACATTTAAACCTGATCTGCTGGTCACCACACAGTCACTGAAATTATATTTGGGGTCAGGGGGTAATCGCGGAATCTGTAAGTACCAGGAATTTGCCTGCTGTTTTTAATTATTTACTGGAATCATACAGAACTTCTTGCCAGCATTGAGTTGAATTCTTGTAGCTTTCAGGTCTTTTTATATCATCTAAATTGAATTTCAGGTCATTTGTCGATAACTGTCAGACTATGTCTCTGAGTTTAATCTTAGTTTTGTGCAGCTGAGCACATATAGGCTCAGCTGCACAGCGCTGTTCTCCGGTGGTGCTTCAAATAACTGATAACTGTTATTGGATTGCACATTTCATCTGCAGATGATCAACTTCACAGAGACATGGTATTCTTACTTGATGATTCGAGAATCTCTGTTATAACCTCCATCATATTCTGTCGTTTCTTCAAGTGCTAGGAAGTCAAGGTTCTACAGGAAACACAAGACATGAGGGACTTGAGAGTTCAGTGAAGGAAAACAAATACCTCACATTCAGATTTTGGGTTAAAAAGTCTCACCCTGCTCCCGCAGATCAGCAGCTCAATTTCCTCTGGTCTGAACAGGTATTTTAGTGGTGACTCGTTGGTGACCATGTGGAAACCTCTTCTAAAGGCTTTAAACTGCTTCTCTACACTTTTGTTCAGCATGTACTCAGCATACTGGGCCACAAACTCCTGAACCAATACAAAACAACCACAACACTGTTAATGTGTGCTCACTCAAACATTTAAGGGGTGAAAACAGACCAAACACAATATCATTGCCTCAGAATTTAAAACATACAGCTTAGTGCTGAGTTCCGTCTCAGTCCTGAGCTCTTCTTGACACACTGTTGCAGTTGGTGGGGTTCATTTCTTACCATCCCATTTGATGAGAATGTAAAATCATATCGTGATTTGGGCTGGAACAGAGATCTGAACCTATGCCTTTTTCAAACTGTTAACCATCAACAGATATCACTGCAGCCCCAAGTGGTGAGGTTACAGGGGGTGGAGATAAAGAAGGTCGAGAAGTTCAAGTACAAAGAGTCAACAGTTCAGAGCAATGGTGAGGGTGGAGAAGCGGTGGAGGAAAGTGTGCAGGCAGGTTGGAACGGATAGGGAAAAGTGTCAGGGATAATGAGGGAGCGTCAGCCAGAATGAAAGGAAAGTTTGAATAGACAGAGGTGAGAGCAGCTATGGTGTCTGGTTTGGAGATACTGAGAAGACAGGAGACAGAGCTGGAGATGTGTAGGTTTTCCTTGGAAGTAAGGGGGGTGGAGAGGCTCAGGAATGAGTCCAACAGAGAACAAAGATTATTACAAATGTGGAATACATTCTTGTTAATATATTTGTGAAAACACAACAAAAAATATAATTTCTATGATTCTTTTAAATTCTATGTTTAGTTTGTTCCAAAGATTTACCTTTCGGTTTTCATTTGTGACTGGAATCTTGTCTCCATTTTCCCTTAAGTCATACATGAGGGGGTTCCCAAACAGGTCTGTCTGAGAGATCTGGAAGGTGATCATCATGTCGTCCTCCACGCTGCCTTCATACTCCAACAACTCCTTCAGACTCTGGTGCAGAACCTTTGAAACACAATCAAGAGTGTATTTTCAGCT
The DNA here is from genome assembly GCA_901007705.1 of Fistularia tabacaria. NCBI lineage: Eukaryota > Metazoa > Chordata > Actinopteri > Syngnathiformes > Fistulariidae > Fistularia > Fistularia tabacaria. Next base: position 304,160 of record CAAKHD010007139.1, read on the forward strand.
ATTTTAATGAAGTGTCTGAAAAAGTATTTATCAATGAGAACTGGTTGAGGGCAAACTAGCAACTATTAGCACATTTGCTCGGCAAACTCTTACTGGGTTGGCATCAGCAAGATCCCTGAATGTTCCTTTCTTGCCCATCAGCTTCCTGTAGACCACCATTGGAAAGTGGACATCCAGGATGCAGTTGTTATAGATGGCAAGGCCGAGAACGATGCCAATCAGAGTGTACTGGCCCTCATTTTCAAATGATGACGGGTTGAACCAAAACAGTTTGGTGCGCTCATCATATGTGAACATGCCTGCATGGGGAAAACAACACGAGCAAACAAAGTGCAAATCATTGTCAGGAATACATTATACATCAGTTGAACCAGTTTCACCACTGCCTTCAGCCAGCAACACAAAGGATGCTTTGCAATTCACTTTCATTCAACTTTGAACATAACATTTAATTCTGATGTGAGTTGTGTACATTCTTGCATTAAAAACAAGAATACTGGCTGCACTGGAGCAGGTGTATTGTTTCGAGTTTAGGGAAGACATTAGGATTTGGATTGGGGAGCAAATTCCTATTAAATACATATTATCATCTATGAAGGGGTGACTGCATGGTACAAATGTGGCATAGGTCTCGTAGTCTCCTTCTGAGACTAAAAGCACACCTAAGATGCCCTATTCACACCGTCTTGCACTTGTGCAGCTTGGAGTTAGTGCATGCACAACACTAGGAAATCCTGTTTTCAGCTCAACTACAGTCCAGTAGGGTTGTGAGACTCAATCTGGAGTGATTTTTACAGATGTTCATAAAACCTAAAGGAGTTTCCACTGAGCCAACAAACAATGGAGAATAAACCCACATTCTTCTGCAACAGATAAAAATGTATGTATTATTGACAGCTCAATATGCAGAGAGACTCATACGTCTTCATGACCTTTGGAAGAGAGGAGGTTCTTGATATAAAGGAAAGGTTCCAAACATGCAAATGAAAAAAAAAAGGCTGTTCAGTTATGGTTTATTCCAGGAGTGCTCGCTTTCGCAAAACTCGCGTGCATCCATGCCCTGACTGAAATTAGGGCGAAGGCCGAATTTCTCTCAAAAATCAGAAGGAGGGATTGCATTTTTAATATACATTCATTCATTGCAGCTTGGAGCAAATAAAACTGTGGATGCTGCACTTTAATTGTCTGTGTTGGGAGTTGTAAGCCTGTGCTTGCTTTTTCTCCAAAACCTGTTGATACACCTGTAACTAGCATGATGCTTTCCTTTACCTGGGTTGCAACATGCTTCGCTGCCAAATGAAAAGAGAAACTATCTGCAGCTGCACTGTTGTCCCCTGTTTTATAAATAGGATCATGGTCATACCTTACACTGACCCTGGCAAAAATAGGTGGTCTTTCCAAAACTGTCCGTTACCCTTTTTTCAAAATAGTCCTTAAGGTCTCTCATATGCACAGAGGAGAAGAATAGTTTATATCAGGAAAAAAATAGATAGCTTGCAGTCATATATTGACCACAGTAAATGCAACCTGGTATAGCTGCCAACAATGGTAAACTCAGCAGCCCTCAAGTGCACGCACACACGCACACACTTTAGTCATTGTGTACCTGCCAAACATTCCCTCCCACAAACATGATTGTGTTATCCACAATAAATGGACACAAAAATAACAAGCTCAATTCCCTCTGAAGTGAAGTTCAGATGAGGTTTGTTTGACTTAACAGCACTTGCATGAAGTGTTCAGTGCAGATACCTCTGAGATGGGCAGAATAAAGGGACATTGAGTAACTGAGGATGAGTCATAATACACATGACTTTTTGCAACCACAGTGTGGGTCACGGATGAGGTAGATGGACACCACCTCTCTGCAAAATACTGCCTTTACTATGCTGACCAGATCTTGCAAAAGCCTCCAAAGTGCTGTCACTATTGTTTGACATAGCCATCATGTGTGGATCTGACTATTTATAGCACTCGAAATGATGTGAATCCCATTGGTATCATATTTGGCACATAGCAGCAGACATGATCTCCCCCTCACAATGTGAAATACACAACAAAACTTTCACAGAAATACCATGACATGAAGCATAAGGATGCACAGGACAAGGACAACGCAATATACTGTAATGATAAAAATGTCATGCCTTTATAATAACTTTAAAAGTGCTTAAATTATATTCACATGACAAACTAATAGCAATAGTATCATTGATATGTTCGACCATAAAGGCAGAGGAGATAGTCTGGCACATTCGATTTGGGGATCAGGACCTAAACAGAACAGGTTCTAAAAGAATGGAATTTCTCACAGTTTTCTTTGAAACTCTCTTTAATACTGATGTCCTCTTACCGATATCTGGGTTGAATATCTCCTCGACCACCAGCTGAAAAAACTCTTTGGAAACACCTCCTTCATCCACACCTTGCTCTCCTTCAAACTCCACATACAACTGCTTCTTCAAGTCTGCAGGATTCTCCATTGCTATCATTTCCAGCTACAAAGATAAAGATTGCCCAGTTCATTGATACCAGTTTTCTCAGAATTACCTCAAATAAAGAGCATTAGAAGACACGTACCCGGACCAGAGCGTCATCAATGATGTGGTCACGTCGCACCTTCAGCCTAAGGTAGGGGTTGAGCTGTTGTCCTTGCACTAAACTGTAAAGGACAGTAATTCGACGCTCGCTGTACATGCGTATTCGGTTGTCATAATATAGGCCCAGGTTCTTGGTGACGGCATTAAGAATGAAAGGGCATGTCATAAAAGAAAACTTGTTTTCTGTTTCAACCTTAAAGAAAGTGTAGTCCTTGTCCATCTCTAGCACCTCGTTCAAAGGCTCATTGACAAATTCCTCAAAGGGAATGAGTGGCCGCCGACAATCATTTGTACGGATTCCTAACTCGGTCTCCAATGGGTCAACCCGAGGCCCCTTCTTGTTCCGCCGCTCCTCCCCAAGCAGCTCCTGCAGGGTGAGCTCACTCGACTCTGGAATGGGCTCCTCGTCTTCTTCTTCGTTGTGCTCCATGTCAAGGTCACCACCAAGCACATTTGCATAGTAGACTATCTTCAAGCACTTGGTGGCCGCAACTACAGCATCATCGTCGTTGACCAGGTTGCGGCTGTTGAACTCATTGCTTATCACCTTGTAGGTAATGAGCTGCTGGAACGTCTCTACCATGCGCCGGATTTGCTCAGCACTGTAGTGCGACCAGAGCCTTGCAAGCTTGGCCTGAGCCGCCAATGGGAGTTTGCTCATGGCCTTGCAAAACTGCGGGAGTGCAATTTCCAGGTACTCGGGGCTGTGGAGGTTGTTGTTTTCCATTACTATAACAAAAAGATTCAGGTAGTTTGGGTCTCGTGAATACACGTTGTGGTACGTCAGGTCACACTCTACATTAGGTGAGAGGTAGACCAGTGCATTCAAAAAAGCGGCTTCAATCTTCTCATTAGACAGCAAGCGCTCATAAACACGCCGCACAGCTTCGATGTCCACTGACACCTCATCGGGCGCCAGCTTTTGGACATCATTTTCCCCTGAGGAACCCTCGCCGAGCCTCGAGGATGAAGAGGAGGCGGGAGAGTCCTCCTCCATAGCGATAGCAGAGCAGGCAGCTGTCTCCTTCTCATCCTCATCTTTATCCTCATCCTTTCCTTGAAGGGACTTAAGCTCCTCCTTGGTGTGTGGTTTGGACCTTCGGAAGCTCTGCACCAAGCCTTCTGCACTGGAGAATACCCGACCTATTACTCTGATGAGAGGCGAGTAGTCTTCATTCTCTCCACAGATGTCCAAGATCTCATACACTTTGTCTTCTGTCAGATAATTGACATCTGTGTGCAGGCAAACAGAACAAGATTAGACATGCAATTAATTAAATAGCCAGATTATACTCTACAAGAAACCTGGGATTAAAAATGTGGAAATGTGTGACATCAGCTCACCTTTGAAATTGTCTCGTACAGAGTTGACATCTTTATGGTTCATTTTCCTATTGCTGCACGCTGAGTTGCTGTGAGCGCTGCTCTCCAGGTAAGCTGAGGCGGTGCCTTTCTTTGAGGGGTGGGGGTCGCATAATTTAGCATTGACCTTGTAAAGCTCCAGGGCTTTGACCGCTGCCGCATTGTTATCCATGCGGTTGAAGCCAACCGACGATGCACACCAGGAGTTGGAGCATGACTCATTGCCACAGCCTTCTGTTAACTGGTGGTAATAGCGCTCAATTAGATGTTTGGCAGCTGCTCGCTTCCTGGGTTCAAAAGTAAAGAATAAAAAGGTAGATACATTGTATAAACATCCATAAGAGATCATGAGAGCAGCGTTAGCCATTTGAATACCTTGGAAATAGGTAGTAGGACGGAGTCAAATTCACATGTAATTACCTTCAAGAGTCCAAGTTGTTGAGCTCAACTAAGGACAGTGAACCTATTGCAGACTCTGTAGTGTTTGAGTTAAAACCCAGAGACGTACTTTAGCACTAACTTCTTTTCCTTTTCAGGGAGAGACTTAGTAAAGATATTTTTATGGGTATAATTGAATCATGAGTGCTGAGGTGCAACACACTTAAACAGTCAGCTAATATATAACTAACAAAATTCTCAAGAGCAACACTGATATTTGATGTGCAAATTTTAAAACAACATTAAGACCCTTTAGAAAAATATTTCTTGTGACTTTAGCTGTTTGGGGCATTTTGCAGTTTCACCAAATAAGAATGACGGGATTTGGGGCAAAATATGATTTGTATGCAGAATATCTGTGTAGTAGAAACGGATTGCTTCTGGCAGCACATTTGACAACAAGATTACTGAAAATCAGATGTGGAAATTACAATAGTCATGTCAATTTCTTCTTTTACTTGTTAACGCAACCAGAAAATGAAGTGACTTTTTATGCAATATGAATAATATTGTGACTCAATAAATAATAAATAGGAGCCAGTCAGCACCCACTTTTAACAGTTTTCTTGACTACTGAAGCAGTCCAATTGCTTTTTCATGGGTAGTTATCAAGAAAATTGTGGGAAACAAATATATTTGATTGACCAGTTATATAAATGAATCATTCACAAATTTTACAAAGCAATATAGATGATGTAAACCTATCATGACGTGATCATTAAACATGAAAATAAAGAAGGGATGTATATTTTATATATGTATATGTGTACATATGTTTTTTTTGTCACTTTGTCACATTGTCACTTTTAGTATTTTATTTTCATAATTTCTTTGGATCTGTATTTTGTGTACCATATTTTCCGGACTATAAGTCGCAGTTTTTTTCATAGTTTGGCCGGGGGTGCGACTTCTACTTTGGAGCGACTTATGTGTGAAATTACTTGCTTCACGGCAACCAGGAGAATGCGACATGCAACTTTCCTGGAAGTCATTGGATGGATCGACGAAGCATTGGCTTCAGTGACAACTGAAACCATTCTGTCAGGATTCAGAAAGGCTGGAATAATTGGAACTGCAACTGACGATGAGTCTGACGTAAGCGACGTAGAAGAGGAAGCGCCGCATCTTCTACCTCCGGAGTTAGCGGAGTTGTTTAAAAGTGACAACGAGGATGAAGATTTCATTGGATTTTAGTTATTTGGAGTGACACGGATGATTTGGCAAATTTCTTAGCATGTTATTTATGCTATAGTTATCTGAATAACTCTTAATATGTTATGTTAACATACCAGGCACGTTCTCAGTTGGGTAATGTAACGTAAGCATTCCGTACAATTATTCAGCCTGTTGTTGCCTCTATTCTATTTTTATTTTAAATTGCGTTTCAAGATGACATGTCTGTTCTTGGTGTTGGATTTTATCAAATCAATTTCCCCCAAAAATGCGACTTATACTCCACTGCGACTTATATATGTTTTTTCCTTCTTTATTATGCATTTTATGGCTGTTGTGACTTGTACTCCGGAGCAATTTATAGTCCGGAAAATACAGTATATGTCTGTACAGTGTCCTTGAATGTTTATATGGCATCTTAAATAAAATGTATTATTATTTTTATTATTAAGTAGCAATACAATGCTACCACTGGTTACCATGTTTGTCTTAAAATGTTTTGGTCAAATCAAAATACCTTACCACATGAATTATTCTGATCATTTTGTCCAAAACTACCAGTGACATTTCCCGAGTATTAAAAAAAATCTTGAGGAAAATCTACGACCACAGTTGCAAATAAGTAACTCTTCCAGATGTACCAAAAAATAGATATGGGCTTATTTAGATTCAGCAAACTTAAAACATTTGTATGGGGATAAATTGTCTTTTTCACATCTGATGGGTGATTTCCTCATGTTGTAGTATACTGTGTTTGACCAAAAGCATATTATTTCCAGAGTCGTATATTTTCCTCAATTTGTTGCCCAGCACTTCATCAGATAACCATTCTGAATTATTTACCAAGATCATAAAATGCTAGTGCACTGATAGCATAAAACTAAGGTTAAGAGAGTGAGCTGAAATTATAATAAAAAAACAGTGTTTCCTTCACAGACCCTGGCATTGAGAGGGACTCACATTCGGCTTGCTTCTGGGTTCTCTATCTCAGGCTCCTCGTATTCTCTGGTGGAACAACAAAACAAAGAGGAGAGATCGTGTTATAATGCATTAGCATCCGAATTTACACACCGTTCTGCTGTTTGGCGCCGCTGACAATCTGTTAAAATCTGAAAGGTTTCAACCACGAAAACCCTTTGGTCGCAGTGAACCCTGACGGTTCACGCTCCCCGAAAATGAAGTACCAGAGCCGGCGTGTTGGACGCCGCCAGCTTTGAAGTGCAAGGTCACAGGCGGTCGGGTCAGCGAATACGCGATTATTAACAATGTCACATACAGCGAGTTACAAAACGATCTACTCCCAAATGTCACCGGAGCAGCCGGGAACATCGAGCAGCAGAGGTGTCAAACCTGTCCACCGACCCTGACTTAGCAGGCTAAACCGGCTAAGGTCCAGGAGGTCCGACGGCAGTTTAAACCTTCATCCCGGACGAACGGACGCTCTCCTGACAACGTTCCCTCCTTTTGATCCCGGCTGTCCTCGTAGGCCGGGGGCGGGTATGAGAGTCCGCGGGAGGATTCAGAAAACAGCAGCCGCCGCGCAGCTAATAGCACAGGCTAACTTGCTAACGGCATCCCTTAGCCTTTCCTCCCGGCTCGCCTACCTCTCGGGCGCTCCGGTGGGGCTTGGCTCGGCCTGTGGTGGCGCACACTCACAGTCCTCCTTCTCGTCGGAATTCATACACGAGACTTTAACCTCACTTTTTTTATTTTGCTGCTGTTTGGAAATATATCCGGTCCTGAACAGCTAGTACGCAACTTCAACAGCACGACCACGTAGCTATGCTCAGGCAGCAGCAGACAATTTCACATTTAAAACTTCATTCACGGGCTTCCTGTTGCAGGCTCTCCCCTCTGCCTATAGTTTGCAGCCATCTTGACTTCTCCGTCAGTCCACCTCCCACAATGCACCGGGGCTTGGACCCAAAGAGCGGTGGGCCGTGGACCGGGGCCTTGGGGGCAGCAGCACGGTGGGGCTCCCCTACACGAACACCTGTCTGTGCTGGAATTCAACGGGGTAATGTTGTTTTGAAGAGAGCAAAAACGGTTTAAACACAACAGATTCTCTGAACGAATTCAGAGATTGCTATTACACAGCTCACTACCCCTGAAAACAAATTATGTTATTAAATTGTTGTTAATTGGAGGGGAATTGGCAGCTTTCAAGACTATGGTGTCCCCAGTTCGGATAAATAAGAAAATCTTGTTCATAACTCTAAGGTGTCTCTGAATATAAATTTACGACACAGGATACAAAAATGTACATTCCGACTTCAAAATGAATGGGCACTTATCTAGTTTTAAAATCCTTGTTGAAATCCTCCTGCTTCAACACTCCATTATCATCCCTGCTCCCAAAACGCCCTCCATCACAGGATTGAACGACTACAGGTCAGTCACCCCACACCATATGTAGTCATGAAATCCTTTAAGAGAGCGGTGGTGATCACCTGAAGGACATTTCAGGCCCCTTGCTGGATCCCCTGCAGTTTGCCTACAGGGAAAACAGATCGGTGGATGATGCAGTGAACTTGGGACTGCACTACAACACCTCAACCCCCCTGAAACGCATGCAAGGATCCTGTTTGTAGACTTCAGCTCGGCCTTCAACACCATCACCCATGAAATCCTCCACTACAAGCTCACCCAGCTCACAGTACCTGCCTCCACCTGTCGGTGGATCATCAGCTTACTGACAGGAAGCAGGTGAGGCTTGGGAACATCACATCAAGCAATCGTACTACCAGCACCAGTGCTCCTCAGGGTGCTCTTCTCACTCTACACTAACTACTGCACCTCAGGGGACCCATCTGTGAGACTCTGGAAGTTTTCGGACGATAACACCATGTCAGTATAATCCGGGATGGTGACAAGTCTGCTGACAGACAGAAGGTGGAGCAGCTAGTCCATTTGTGCAGTTTGAACCACCTGGAGCTGAACCCACAAGACTTGAGATGACAGTGGACTTGAGAAGAAGCCCAATCACACTCTCCCCCCTCACTGTCCTCAACAACACAGGGTCTACTGTGGACACATTCAAGTTTCTGGGAACCACAATCTCGCATAACCTGAAGTGGACCTCCCACATAGACGCTGTACTTCCTGTGACAGCTCAGGGAGGTCAACCTGCCACAGGAAAGGCTGATCATCCTCTATACTGCAATCATTCAGTCTGTTCTGTGCACAAACATCAATATCTGGTTTGGATCGGTCATCAAACAGGACAGGATGACTGCAATGGACAATCAGGTCAGCAGAGAGAATCACCGGGGCCAACCTGCCTTCCATCCAGGATCTTTATAGGTACAGGGTCAGGAAACGGACAGGAACCATCTCTGCTACCCCGGTAACAAACTGTTAGATACCTTCAACTTTGAAAGTCCCTCCTCCACCTTCAACTTCTCTGTCACACCTACAGCACACCTCACCACTGTCTCACATCTCGCATACAAGTCCTGCACAAGTCCAACATTCTTCTCTCGCACTCCAGACTTCTTCATGCAGTACCATAGTTCCTCTCTCTGCACCCTTTGGAATCCTTTTTCTAGGTCTACAAATGCACAATGCAGCTCCCTCTGACCTTCTCTGTACTTCTCTACAGCATTCTTAAAGCAAATCGTACATCTTTAGTAGTCTTTCGAGGCATGAAAAAGTACTGATGCTCACAAATTTCCACTAGTTTCCACTACTCTTTCCTGTAACTTCATTGTATAGCTCATCAATTTAATCTTTCTATAGTTGCCGCAATCCTGCCCACCTCCCTTTTTCTTCAAAATGGGCACCATCACATTTCTTCTCCAGTCCTCAGGCATCCTCTCACTCTCTAAGATCCTGTTGAATAATCTAACCAAAAGCTACTGCTGCCACTCCTGAACCTTTCCATTCCTCCATATGTATATCATCAAGACTAACTGTCTTTCCACTCTTCATCCTCTTCAATGCCCTCCTCACTTCATTTCAAAGAGTAGTAAATAAACACATGTATTTATTTCTAAATATTTTTAACAGAGAAAAAAGACAAAAACTTATATCCACATATAGTTTGAGGCCCTCAAAAAAAGTACTGTACTGTTGTTTTTAATTTGAAAATTATTTTATTGGTAGACACTTTGTCCAGCAGAGGCTACCCCAGATCGAGGTTAATCCTCTGCTTACAACTTACAGTAGTCCCCCCTTACAGTAACCTCACTCTTCTCCTGTCTCTCTTTACTTGAACGTGAACAAGGTTTTTACTGTCTCCAACATTTCACAAGTCCAACTTATTTGGTTTCACCTCAGCTGTCCCCGATCTGGTTCTAGGAGTGGATGGTGGTTCTGACGCAGTCTGCTGTGGTGGTCCTGTGTGGCCCCTTCCCGAGGGCACACCTTGGGGTTTGCGGTGCCCTGTCATGGTGCTCTGGTGGGGATGAGGTGATAGCAGTTTCATCTGACACTTCTATCGGGTCCCTCCACGATATACGAGCGTGGAGAAGGGTAACTGTCAACCACGACACCAGTGAAACCTTGATGTCTCATCCATACTTCTTTACCCGGAGCAAGTTTGTCAAGACTCCGTACCTGGTGGCATAGGTTGTAGTGTTGTACATCTCTCATCCTTTTCTCCCTTTCCTTACGAACAATCGCCTTGCTGTCAAGGAGAATAGGAGTCAGCAGTGCTGGGAGCATTGGAACCGCAGTGCGGAGCCTCCTTCCCATGAGTAGTTGTGCTGGACTGTACCCGTTCTGTAGAGGGGTTGCTCTACATGCCAGCAGTGCGAGGTACAGGTCAGCTGCTTTTTTTTAAAGAGCCTTCACAGTCTTGACCACGCATTCCGCTTCCTCATTGCTCTGGGGATATTTTGGGCTCCTTGTGACATGCCTGAAGCCGTAGGATTCAGCAAATGCTGTAAAGGCCATTCCTGAGAACTGTGGTCCATTATCTGTTATTAAAGTCTCGGGGAGCCCGTGGCATGCAAAGATTGATTCAATGTGGTGGATGACATTCGTTGATCTTTTGGGGGTAAGCAGGGCAATTTCCACATACCTAGAGGCATAGCCAACCACCAGGAGGTAGTTGTCTCTCCCCAGTGTGAACAGATCTGCTCCCAACTTTTGCCATGGTCCATCTGGAGATTCAGATGGCATCAGTGGTTCCTTGCTGTTTTGTCTTTCCTTGCTGCATGTTCTGCAGTTGAGGACCAACTCACTTAGCTGTTGGCTCAACCCAGACCACCACATTGACTGTTGTGCACGCTCTCTGCACTTTACCACTCCCAGATGGCCTTCATGCAATCTGGTGAGAACATAATTTCTCATCGCTGCTGGAATAACAAGCCTGCTTCCTTTCAGCAAGAGGCCATCTTGCACTATGAGAAATGCCCTTTCTGGCCAATACAGTCTGAGTCCCGGTTCCTTCTTGCTGTGCACAGGCCATCCTTCCTCACACAACATCATCACTGCTGCAGATACTGTCTCCCTTCAGCTGCCCCCTCAGCTCGTCGAGGTAAGTAGTGCTCACCGGCAAATTGTCCATCACCATGTCCACAAAAATATTGGTGTCTTCCAAGAACTGTTTCTCTTCTGATGTTACTCCATCTTCACAGGAGCCCTCGACAGCGTGTCTGCTGTCCACAGTCTCTTCCCTCAAACATGTGTGATTGAGTAAGAAAAACATCAGGCGCATTTGGAGGGAGAGTATCCAGCGGGTGGGAGCCTAGGAGGTTCAGGAGAGGCTTATGGTCAGTTTCCATCTGGAAGTGTTTGCCGATGAGAAAGTTTTGAAACCTTTCAGATGCCCACGTCAAGCTCAAGGCTTCCTTCTTGACCTGTGCATATCTCTGCTCCATACGTGTGAGAGACCGAGATATATATGCTATCGGTCTCCATCCTCCATCCGCCTCCTGGAGAACCAGCACGCCTAAGCTGTAAGATCAAGCATCTGCTGAGACTCTGCACTCTTTGTTCTAATCATACATGGCCAGCACTGGTGGGGATGTCAGTGCGTCTTTCAGGTCCTGGAACGCACTGGCTTGGTCAGTGCCCCAGAGCCAGCAGTTCCTCTTTGACAGGAGATCACGCAAGGGCTTGCCTCTCTCAGACAGCTGTAGGATGAACTTCCCCAACTGGTCCACCATGCCGAGAAAGCTTCTTAGCTCACTCACAGTCCTGGGCTCTTTCATCCCCTTCACCGCCTCAGTCTTGTTTGGATCTGGGCTGATGCCGCTAGCAGAGATTACGTGACCTAGAAAGGTCATCTCCTCCTTCGATACATTGCATTTCTGCACTTTAGGCTTGATGCCTGCCTTTTCAATCCTCCCAAGCACATTATAGAAACAAGTGTCTTGCTCCTCTTGTGTGCAGCCCCATATCAATACGTAGTCGATGTGGCAAACAACGCACTTGAGTCCTTCCGTGACCGCAGTCACCATCCTGTTCTGGAACTGCTTAGGGACAGAGTTGAGGCAGGCGGTTGAAATGGTATCGCCCAAAGGGTGTGATGAATGTGGTGTATTTTGCAGAGTCTTTTGCCAAAGGAATTTGCCAGAAACCCATATTTGCGTCCAGCTTGCTGAATATGGTGGCTCCGGCCGGCATCCCTAATGTTTCCTCCACCGACGGCAGGGCGTATTTCTCTCGCTGCACTGACTTGTTCAGTTTAGTAAGGTCAACACATATACGCATGGCAGCTGATGGTCTTGGCACCACAACAATGACCGCACACCACTCTGTTGGCTCCTCCCCCCGGTTGATCACCCCCAGTTTCTCCATGCGAGACTGCTTCCGCTTCACTTCATCCATCAGGGGCAGTGGGATCCTCCTAGGTGTTTTTAGTGAGAATGGTTGGGCCCCTGGTTTTAGTCTGATTGAGTACGGCTTTTACCCTTCAGGGGTTGCCACAGCGAATCAACCTTCTAAATCTAACTGGCAGACAATTTTCTGTTACCATTCTGTTTTCTGATATTCCCTGTACTTTTCGACTTCTCTTTGTCACATACTCGCCTTTTTGTACTTTTTCATTTCTTTCCCGTGAGACACAATCCCATTGATGCTCTAACTGTCATGTAATGGCCTTGAAGGTAGCCACTGTCTCCCATAACATTTTTATCTGTGTCCACACCAGTTTTGTTGGCTACATAATACTTCTCGATGCTGTGTTGTTTAACTTTTGTATAAAAAAGACTCACTATAACCAATAAAGGAGGAGTTGTTCTGAAGAATAGCAGACAATCTCTGCCTCTGTTTCTCTCTGCTCCCCGTTGCTACAAACTAACCTCTGATACAATAGGGCTCATCCACCATCAGCTAGGACAGGGGTTGGCAACCCAAAATGTTCAAAGAGCCATATTGGACCAAAAAAACAAAGAACTAATCTGTCTGGAAAATAGATAAATAATTAAAAGCCTTGTATAAGCCTTAAATGAAGGCAACACAGGCTGTAAGTGTATATTAGCTATATTAGCCTACTATCAAAATGACTAAGTTGTAGTTTTGTTTTTGAGGTCCGAAAATAGGTGCTTTGATATTTTGATGAATGAATCCTTCATGTAATCGCCATCCGTGAATGGTATTCCACGCTTTATTATATCTCGGGTTGCAACAAAAACTTGCAGCAGTCGTGGAGTTTGGAGATGCAGTCCACTTCTAAAATCTACCTTTGCGCTCCTCTCATTTCTCCAGAAGTACTGCAATCGCGCTTTTACTCTCACTCCAAACTGGGTAGTTGGCTGCAAATTTAGCATGCCCTCCCTGGAAATATCTTACCTAATTACTCTTTTTGTTGTTTGACAACTTCTCATTACAAAGCTAACACACAGGCAATCCTTCCGCATTGGCAATGAAAGCAAATGATTCGGTCCATTCTTCCTTGAATCCTCTGTTCTCATCAGTTATCTTTCTCTTTTTCTTTTTGGGATCCATTGCCCTTGACACACCCGCCTGTCTGTTTACAACAGCCACCTGCCTGGCACGGCGCCGCGCTGAGACATGTGTCACACGCTATGACGCAAATCTTCGTTGACAGAAATGTTGAAGTTTAATATTTATAATGCACAGTTTTACAGCATTGGAAAACGTTAAGAATGTTTGTCCTCCTACAGAAACCATATTAAAACAAAAAATATATCCCTGCATCCATTTTCATACATTTTTTGAAGAGGCTCCAGGGAGCAGCTAGGGTGGCGCTTCAGAGCCGCGGGATACTGACCCCTGGGCTTGGAGATCTGGACCCTGGCTTTGGACTGAGAGGAAGAGGAGGACCAGCCGAGGTTTCCGGGTGTCACTACAACTACCTCGCCTCAAGACTGTCCTTAACACTAACTTCATATATTCTCCATCCCCCCTCTGTACATGACCGAACCATCTCAGTCTGGCTTCTCTGACCTTCTCTCCAAAACATCGAACATGTGCTGTGCTATCCCTCTGATGGACTAATTCCTGATCCAATCCATCCTCGTCACTCCCAAAGAGAACCTCAACATTTTCATCTCTGCGATCACCTGTGCTCTCTTCCCGTGCCACCTAAGCTTCTCAACAGACCATAAGAGCTGCTGACATAACACTAACACCACAAACTGTGTTGTTAAAATCTTGAGGATATTTTACCATTTCTTCTGGCAAACACCCTTTTTTTACACATGAACTGGATGCAAGAAATATTTAAGTCATGATTCGTGTCACATAAATGTTGGACTGTGGTTCAACATATTGTATGATCACTGTATTAATACCCTTAGTACAATCATGAAATGTTTTATTTACGATTTCCAATCATTAATAAAGTTCTGATCGAAATAAGTTTCAAAGTTGACCTTTAATTTTTTGTTATAGTGATAATTATTTTTATATATTTCAAATGACTGAATATTCGTACCAATTCAGTTATAAATATTGTAACGTATGACTGGATGACGAATTGTTGGTGAACAAATCGCACTTTATTAGAACAGTTACTCCAAAAACCCCGCAGCAACAGCAGCAGCTCAACTTAACTCTCCGCCTCTCGAACTTCCCCGGAACCCCCGAACATATTCACAGCCAGTAGGAAATCGCACAACTCCGAACATCCCTGCAGAGTTGCTACAATATGATAGTATAAAAATCATGGAGAAAAAAAAAACAAGAAGGTAAATTTACATAACTGAACATGTTAAAACCCCAAGGCATCTTTAAGTTTGAACAGGTATTCCTGGCACACGGGAGTTTTCCCAGCGCCTCCCGGGAACACTAATGGACCACAGCTTAATTTGGTTCTTCAAAGGTTGTCTTTGCGCGGGAAACGAGCAGATCTGGCAACCCGGGGTTCGCGGCTGCAAGGCAGGCGAATACTCGCACGGTGTTAGCGGGAGGAGCGGCGCTAAAAGCGAGAAATCACCAAATATTGCCTCTGACCGAGTTAATTAAGTATGTTGTCACATTAATTGTGTTCTATTTACTTCCACTAACAATGCATGTTCTTATGTATTGTTATCTCCTCAATATTATGACGAGGGGAAGTTTCAGCTAGCTCTAATTTGCCCTCTGGCTTGCATGATCCTAAATGGCAGTGAACTCAATTACTCTGAAATTTTCGGAAACTCCCCGCAGTCCAATCGAACCGAATAAGCTTCTCGTATGAGAGGTGAGACGTCTTTAGGGGACTGAAAATAATGTCTAATTGACATGAAAAGAAGATTTTGACCAGAATTAACTTCATTTCTGTTTTCAACCTGACACTCATGTGGTCGCAAAGGCGATTGAAGAATATGTATTTTTTTTATCAGGACAATCCCAAGTACGTTCAATGTACCCCGATAGTATCAGGCCGATACTCTTTCACGGTGAGAGTTTGTTACCGCCAAACTTTGCTACAAAGCCACTTTGCTAGCAGTTTGCTAATCCGCCGCAAAGAGTCGAAGGGATAGGGGGGCCCGCAGACCGTCGGCCATTTTGTGCCACCGGAGCAGGTGGGATAACTGGGCCTTGGGGCAGCTCACGGGAGCGGATGGGATTCAAACTACTAGAATGGGGTTTCATCTGAAGATATTATGTTGACAAAATTTAAGTCTTTAAAAGGCCTTCTTGGTGTTTTCTTTTAACTGCTCATATTTGGAATTGCACTCTGCATTTTCATCAACATTTGATTCAATTCCATAGAGAATAATTATCATATAAACATAAAAAAATGATTTATAGCAGAGTTCATTTTTACCAAACATGTCTCCAAAAATGATTTTAGAGTATGTACCTCAAAATATTTTTTTTCTCATTTGATTTGTAAATAATGTTTTTTTATCCTTAGCATTTATCTTTTCAGGTGAGCAAAAATGGATCTGTGGGACAAAGAGGTAAGCCACTCATCCAACTCTGCTACGGACAACAGGTCGGTTTTCATTTATTTTTTCTTTCTAATTATTAATGCAACAATTCAGTGAGCTCCAATATGAACAACACTTGACATGCCAGTGGAAACCAGGTGACATTATTTTTGCTAGAGTCAATCACAAACAGAATTACCATTTCATTGATGCTTTTTTTCTTGAATGATCTGTTATAACTGTAAGTGAATTTCTCTACCAGTTCTGTTTACCTTGTGTTTGCACCTTGTTCAGTTGTGTTCGATCACAATGCTTGCAAGTCCAGTGGATAGATGTTTTCAGTGGCTAGGTAGAAAGACAGCTCTAGCAAATGTAACACAAGGTTTTGATTGTTAAAGACTAACAGAATATCAATTCGAGGACAGCCTATATGGTACTTTGTGTTCCAAAGAACTTTTGGCTGAGGGATGTACTGTAAACTGTTGACCTCTGTATTTAGATGGATTGCAACCTGATTATGCTTGGTATGGAAACTGCTTCTGAATAACTGACTCAAATGAACCCACTTTACAGGTCACTTCAAGCACTGTTACACAACCCAGCCTCACCTCAACTAAAGGTATGTTATCTGTTCTGAAAGAAAGGTAATCTATTTTTAGTTTCAGTTGTTTAATGTTCTTTGAAATGCATGGTTCGGAATTAGTGACTGGATGAAAATATTTAAACTTTGTGGTTTTTGACACTCTAGGACTTGACTGGGATATAAGTGACTGCTTTAGAAGGCGTGAGAAGAGAGGGGACTGATATGGTGGTCACGGTTCATCCCCACACCACTAAACATCTATTTTCTGATTTTTTTTTTTTCTTTTTTTTCCTTTCTGGATCTGTGCATCACCTGCAGGAAGAGGCAGAGGGATTGGAGGATTCAAAAACTCTTTCTCAGGTGCATTGGCATCTCCTGCCTTGAATGACTTATAAGCTCATTTTTGTTGGGAAATTAATTAGTTAGATACCTATCTGCTTTGCTGTTCCACCCTGCCAATCAATGTGTGCACCAAAGATAATTTGACCTGAGGAATAGTCTGACATTTGCAAATACACACTGGTAAGAATTCTAGAAAATCTAATGTTGGCGCTCTTGTCTTTCAGGTGTCAACGAGAATGGGAATGGTAAGAATCGAATTGACTCAACGGTGAATGCTGATATTCAGTTTTTCCTGCCTTTTTACCCTTTTTACTTATCAAAGCTGATGCCTGGATTGGAAGAGGAGGACAAAGAGGTGGTTTCAGAGGAAGAGGACGTGTAGGTGAGGCATGAGTCCTACTTTATTCATGTATATCAACAGAGAAACACTCATCTGAAATTGGTTTTCAGAGTCTTCTAGGGAGGGACAAAGAATGTTAATATATTTTTCTGCTTTAATGAAATACACTGTGCAGAATACAACCTTTAATAATAAGCTTATTTGGAGACAATATGGAGACTTACTTGAAAAAGTCTGTAATAAAACACAAGATACGAGTGCAAGCGTTGCAGCCTCCATCCTAAAGGGACTTCCAGTCACAGCCGTATTGTCAATTCACATGGGTAACAAAAATAGTGCATGAGGTGGTGTCTGTTGCAATGCTTTTTGAAATGATTGCTTGATTGCTTGTCAGGTGTCCTTACTAGTATTTGTATTCTTTCAGGGCGAGGCAGGGGATTTAACAGAACAGAGCCAACAGAATTGGGCGGTATTGATTTTTATATTTACTCCCTAATTGGTATTTGAAATTAAACTGTACTTCAGATGATGTAATAAACTGCTTTGATAACCCAATACCTAAACCATACCATTATTGAAAAAGGTATGTGGATATGACTTATAACATGTTTAAAGTTTTTCATGTGCTTTGAAGTATGAATTTTGATTTTTCAGGGTTTATAGGAATGCAAGGAAGAGGAAGTTTTAGCCAAGGTATTTCCCAGGTTTAGCACAAGGGCAACTTTTTTTGGTTCAAATTGTCGGATTCTTTGAGCTTCAGCAGTGTTTTTTTTTTTTTAATTTTGCTTCTCTTCTTGAAGGTGGTGTCCGAGAGGGCAGGAGAGGTAAAGTCACCTGTGAACCTTTTATCAAGTCTTTGAGTCATTTATTGTTGTAAGATTTTTTTTTTGTTTTGTTTTCATACAGAATATGAGTATTTCGATCGAGGTTGTAGTGTATACAGTGTATGGAAAGTTTTATTTTCTTTCTAAAGGAAAATTGAATAATGAAAAATAGGTTTGATTACTTTTTATCTAATATCGTATTAGGCAAAGGTTCATACAAGAAGGATGACAATATAAGTAAGTATCATAAGAGCATGGCAATCTAAGACAGTAATTTCACTCCTCACAACCAAGAATATCTGTTCCCTGACTCACAGGGACCCAGGTAGCCTACATTCCCCCCTCTCTGCCGGATGATGAGAACTCCATTTTCTCCCACTATGAGATGGGCATCAACTTTGACAAGTATGATGACATCATGGTTGATGTTAGTGGATTTAACCCACCGCAAGCTATCTTGGTGAGAATTCGGTTATATTACCCGATGATGAATAGATTTGTTGAGTTGCAGGTTCTCTCTTGTGTGACCCAACTGAAAGGGCTTCTTTTTTATTTTAATTATGTGAGGGTTTCACTGTCTTGGGCTTATTTGTGGCTGAGTGTGAGAAAGGCCTAGAAGTGTCTGTCATGTGGTGAGCAATAAGCAATAATATGAAAATAAGTAAAAAATAGTTTTCAATATGATTTCTGGAAATCACCTTAACCCCCACAAATACTTTGACACAGATTATATGATAATTCGTTATGTTTTACAGAACTGAACAAGCAATTTACATTACTATATACATTTCATAAACATTGTCCATGAATGATTTGTAAATGCAATATTGTGCATCATAAATGGATAGGTCATAATTTTTTTTCTTGTGATTACACCTTTCGAGGAATTCATGTTTTGCAAGCTACAATGTCTTCTGGAAATCGTAGATGATTGATTTTAAAATGCCTAAATGCATTATTTGCTTCCATTAAAAATTGCTCTTAGCCTGCTTTTTCGCCAGTATTCTGAAAACAATGTTCTCCGTTTACCACTTGAATCATCTACCGCAGTCTTTTGAGGATGCAGCATTATGTGAATCTCTGAGGAAAAACATTCACAAGTCTGGATATGTGAAACCAACACCTGTGCAGAAACATGGCATCCCCATAATATCTGCTGGCAGAGATCTCATGGCCTGTGCCCAGACTGGATCTGGTAAAACGGTGAGATGAGAACACATCAGGATTCGATAATGGTTGTCTGAATTTCGTTGTCCTATATTTTATAATGCCACTGAAGCTTTTCTATTCCATTGTAGAATGCAGATTGTTACTAAATCACACAATATAAAGTATGATGGAAAACCACTTTGATCAATGTAGCACCCTTATTGCAATGTACAACCAGTTAATTCAACACACTTTTGGACATAACCAATCTGTAGAAAATGGACTGAGCCATCAAAGGCTCTTCTTATTGAAACTTTCTGCCCAAGTCAACACTTTGAGTAAGGCTAATTACTTAATCAACCAATTCTGAATTTGCTCTTCATGTCTGAACTCTTATGTTTTCCTACAGGCTGCTTTCCTGCTACCTATTTTGCAGTGTCTGATGGAGGATGGCGTGGCAGCCAGCAGCAGCTTTTGTATGCCACAGAAACCAGAAGCCATCATTGTTGCTCCAACCAGGGAGCTCATCAATCAGATCTACCAGGAGGCCAGGAAGTTTGCTCACGGGTACATTTAGCTTTGTGTTGAAACGTATTCACAAAGATGAGTGGTTAATCTCAGAAATTAAAGCTATAAGGTTGAAAATTACACATTGCTCTCGTCCCTCGTGGTTTCCTCTGACTATTGTAGGACATGTGTACGTCCGGTTGTAGTTTATGGAGGAGTCCAATTTTTTTATCAAATGAATGACATTTCAAGAGGATGCAATGTGCTGTGTGGAACTCCAGGAAGATTGTTGGATGTGATTGGAAAAGGAAAGGTAATCAGAATTTATAATCTCTTTGCTGAAACAAATTCATCATTCAAACTCAATGAGTTTTGTAATAAAGGACGAGACAGTCACTAATGTTGTCTTCAGATTGGACTGGAAAAGTTGCGATACTTGGTATTGGATGAGGCTGACAGAATGTTGGATTTGGGTTTTGAGCCTGACATGCGTCGCCTGGTGGGCTCCCCTGAAATGGCTTCCAAAGAAAACCGCCAGACACTGATGTTTAGCGCCACCTTCCCGTTGGAGATTCAGAGGTTTGTGCCTTTATGAAACACTACTTCTACACTATCCATGTAAAAATTTTAAATCTTTCAAAATAAATATGCTATAGACCGCATATCTCCACTTATTTCAGAAGTGGCTCAAACTGATTTTTTTATTTTAAATAAATGTCCCGTGTTTCTAAGTTAAGATTACCTTTTATTTTTCGACGGAAGATCTGCTTGAACTTTAGGAAAATGTTTTATTTCAATGGATTTTCTTGGAAATTCCCCAAGATTTTCACACTTTTTGTCTCATGATTCAGGATGACAGGATTTTGAAAAAAGAATTTTTAAGGGAAAAGTCACATTTGCATAAATTATACAAAAATGAAGAACTGTTAAACCAAAATTTTCAATAGAAATATCACATGGTAACAGGATGTTTCTAATTTTTATTCACGTCAGTCTTACTTGATTTTTAAGAATTTGCAAAAAACGGCTTTGGATGTCTGCTCATACAGACAATTGTCAAAGAAAAATGCTGCGTGTGTGTGTTTGTTACAGATTGGCAGCTGACTTTCTCAAGTCAGATTACTTGTTCTTGGCTGTTGGTGTGGTGGGTGGAGCTTGCACTGATGTGGAGCAGCAATTCATCCAAGTTTCTAAATTTTCCAAGAGAGACCAGCTCCTTGACCTCCTTAAGACCATTGGTGAGAGGAACTTTGGCCTTAACTTCTAGCTTGAATTACAAAATTTTTCATTTGTGGAACACCGTGTAGTGTTGGTTTCAATGCCTGGTCTGATTGCTGCTGATGCAGGAGCTGAGCGTACGATGGTGTTTGTTGAGACCAAGAGACAAGCTGATTTTATTGCGGCATTCTTGTGCCAGGAGAACGTTCCAACCACCAGCATTCATGGGCAAGTGTCTGCTTTTAGGACACTTGTATGTGGTGCACAGTACCCTTGATCTTAAAGATGCCATTTGGGTTCACAGTGACAGAGAGCAGCGGGAGCGAGAACAGGCTTTGGGAGATTTCCGCTCTGGGAAATGTCTTGTCCTGGTAGCAACCTCTGTAGCCTCCCGTGGTCTGGATATTCCAGATGTGCAGCATGTGGTGAACTTTGATCTCCCTGACAATATTGACGATTATGTTCATCGTATTGGGAGAACTGGACGGTGTGGTAATACTGGGAGGGCAGTGTCCTTCTATGACCCTGAATCTGACTGTCAGCTGGCCTGCCAGCTAGTCTCCATCCTGTCCAAGGTAAGAACTCTTATCTGTACAATCACTCAGATACCAGATTATGTATAAGACTAAAAGATAAGACTGATACAATTTTTGCAAATGTAAAAATCAAAAATCCATTACTATATTTTGATTCAATAATAATTCATGGCCAAAAATTTACATCATTATTGATAAGATTTAATGGAACTGTACAATAAAACCATGTGATGACCTGCTGTTCAAACTGTTACATGAACCTGTAACAGAGACTTATATTGGCCATGAAATATTTTTTTGATATTCTCGGAGTGGAAGAAGTCCCTGCACTTAACAAGCATTGAAGGAACCAGCTGTTCTATTTCAGGAGTGGAAGGAACATATTCAGGGTTGTTACAGTTAAGTGAATATGACAATAGAAAACGTAACTTGTACACTCAATGCAGGCCTGATTGAAGGCCCCAGTAGCCAGGGCTATGCTGTCCTGCTGACATCACAACAAAATGAGCCTTGTGGTAAAAACTGAAGGCTCACTGTGTGCTTGTTAATTGGGCTAACAGGCCCAGCAGGAAGTCCCATCCTGGTTAGAGGAGGCTGTGTCAAGCTGTCCTTCCACTTCTGGTTTGAACCTACCCATAAGGAGCTTCAGCTCTACTGACTCGAGGAGGGTAATTGTGTTGTTTATGCCTTGAATCTTGCTTTGTTGTACTGACTTGAATTTTTTTTTTTTAAGTGTGTCATTTCTTATTAAAGGGACAACCTAAAGAGAGTTTGATGATCCAGCCCATTGCTCAGATGGAAGAGGAGGACTGGGAGTAGAAACAGCGTTACCCTGTTACTTTACATTCCAGATATTATTGCAGTTTATAATGAAATTTCTGTTATGATTTAAAAGTGAAGTAGGTGAGAGAAAGAAAAGCATGTTGTAAAGTATTTGATTAAATTAGGTGTTTGTGTGCGGGTTTCATCTGTATCTTAACAGCCAGCATGTTGCAATTTTTTTTTAAATTTTTTACTTGAATTTGATTACATTTTGTTTGTGTTCAAAAGGTTGAAACAGCATCTGAAAAGAAATTCTTCAGGTGCCCTTTTCAGAATCAATTTTTTTTGTACTTGGATAAAGATGAATAAATATTTGAAGCATAACCTGTCTGTGGTTTTCTAGACAAGGTTAATTTTTAGACTACAAGTCAATCTAAAGCAGTGTCTCACTGCTGAAATTTTCTTCAATGGTACAAAAGCAAGTAATCCACTTTGACTTAATGGATTACTGAAGGTTGATGAGGTTGATAGTACAGTATAATCTCACGAAAACAAGTAAATTTAAGACTGATGCATCCTGTCCCATGATATAGGTTGTAAAACACCGCAAACTTTTTTTTTTCTTTTTCTGTCAAATATAAATTTGTTCTCATGAAAATGAAAGTTGTGTCCGTACCCATCTGAAAAGATCCCAAGATTCTTCACAGGACAGTGTCCAATGAGACGACTGAAAAAAACGGTCCAAAAATTAAACATTTTAGTATGTGAGGAACTGCTAAACACAAGTTAAGCTATTAATAATATGAACTAAGTTAACTTCACCCGTATAGCCAACAGGAGTCCCGTGATATACAAACACGTTCTCATCGCAATGAGTCAACATTGTGACGAATGGAAAATTTCCCCTTAGCGTCACATACAAAGGCATTAGAACTACTTTCTCGTCATCTTCAATGAACTATAGTGCATTGTAACTACATCAATATCCATATCTGTTTCTAAACCTGACCAAAAAAATAAAAGATTGATCAAATTTGTGGACACCAGTCGTACAAACAGTTGAAAGCAATCTTGAAAAATCGAATCAAGTATGATAAATTACATTTATGCATGTTCATATTCAAAAACAAATTAAGTCCCATATTTTGCATGGAAATGTTTATATGCACTCAATGTACAATTGTTGTGTACACATGGTTATTAAATGAAGTCCCTGGTATGACCTGTTGGGTTGTGAAAGTCACACTCATGGATTCAGAAAGAACTAATGTTTTTGTCAACTGCAACACCTTTTTAGACTGATTGCAATCCCCATTAGTAAACAGTGCCTTCAAGAGACGTTTATTTTTATATGAATTATTTGGACTTGAGTCTGAACAGCAAATGTCAGATGTTCTGGAGATAAGGTCAAGTGTGTATGTGTTTGTGTATGTGGTCAGTATGCCATTTTATGTGATGTATAGCTTACTTTGTAGATTATTTTAACTGATGGGTCAAAACTGGCCCAAAGACAACCAATGTACCCTGCTGGTGTACAGCTTTGATGGAAATATAAACAAATAAATTATTTTACCTTTTCTACTAGGTGGGTCTCTTTGGGATAACTCCTCATATTTCAGGTTGAATTTAAAAAAATTGAGTTATTTCTGCCCCACAAGGGTTAAAAACGCAAAGTAAATAATATTTGAGGGCCGGACTTTTATCTGCAATGGCAACAAAAAAGTCTTTATAGAATTCTGAAGTTGTGTTGAGTCAAAAAGGTCTGCTTCAACACAGCTGTCACAGCCCCGATCAGTCACCAGCCCTACGACTGGTCCAGACTCGGCTCCCCTGCCGACCGCCCGCATTGCTCAGTACCTGCTCTTGCCGGAGTAGGTGAAGCCCTGTCATGTGGCTACTGAAAGAGATGCTCCACGGCGGGATACCTCATGTACTGATTGGGGGCAATGAGAGCACCGGCATCAGAATGTTCTCCCCAGACCCAGATTATATCTGGACTAGCCCTAGAAGCTGGGAAAGGGACACAGGCGGCTGTTTGGCTTGATGCCCTTCTAGTCAGTCATGGTGTCAGACTGTTTAGACTTGCCTGTCGTTGCTCTGGATGCAAGAATTACCAGCCTGCAGAAGACTATCAAAGTGGATCTGGGGAGGTGATGAGTTTATCTTTGAAATGAGCTGCATAGTATATAATTGCTCTGTTGGATCGGCTGCTGCTATTGCTTTCACACTTATGTGATATTTAAGACGGTAAATAGAAGTTTGATTTAATTGTGATGTAATTGATAAAGACTGAACATGATCATACTGTCCAAATTAAGACTGTTGGTCGGTCATCAGTTGTTGAGCCGGCTTCGATTCCACAACAAAAATAAACGATAATGACGGGATTGGTGAAACGGGATTAGTTTCACCAACATATTAAAATAACAAAAAAAATGACGTTTCATTTTTACATTTTTAAAAACTGGAACTTTTTTGTCTCACTGATTTTCTAATCTTCTGGCCTAGTTCCTGGAAATATTCTTATAGCTTTCTTACTGCTCATTTTTAAGTTTTTCTTAGATAATGTGCAAAATAAACTTTTATTATCTGCATTCAGATGTATTTCAGAATCTCTATAGTGCCAATCCTCCATTGATAGAGGATTGATTATCATGAACGGATTTACATTAGATATACACTTTTATCAATTATTCCACTGCACTGAGTTACAAGAAAGGATACATCCAATATAAAGTAAACTATTTAGATATGAATATTTGTAAACTTCTAACCTTGGAAACTTGGTGCCTCAGTGAGCCGCCTCAGAAAAGCTTACTGTGCTTG
The DNA here is from genome assembly GCA_901007705.1 of Fistularia tabacaria. Classification (NCBI taxonomy): domain Eukaryota; kingdom Metazoa; phylum Chordata; class Actinopteri; order Syngnathiformes; family Fistulariidae; genus Fistularia; species Fistularia tabacaria. The sequence goes on from CAAKHD010007139.1 coordinate 329,091, forward strand.
TAGAAAGAGTGATGGTCCTGGGGCCTCTCTTCTTCATCATCCTCCTCTATCTCCTTCCCCTCTGCAATATTTTCTGCAAATTCAACATCCAATTCTATTATTATGTGGACGACAGCCAACTATACCTCACCATTAAAACCTCTTCCACTCGCCTGCCCACTTTGCTCACTGGTTGGATCGCTGAAATAAAAACCTGGTTCACCTTAAACTTCCTTGAATTAAACAGTAACACGACTGACATTCTCCTCATTGGTACTAAATCCACCTTTTCCAAAGCCAAGAGTTTTTTGTCCCCTCTGCCCTCTCCGGAATTCATTACCACGCCAACCCAAACATGTACACATGGTGTGCATATGCGCACCTGGCACCAGCATACCGTAGGCAGCAGTTCAATGATCAACTTTGTGGTCGTATGATTGGACTTGAGGCCGCATGTTCTGGACACTTGGGTGGAGGGAGGGATGGAGATGTTAACTGATCATTACCTGGTTGTGATTTGGGCTCTGATAGTGGGGGAGGATGCTGGTCAGACCTGGCAGACCCTAACGCATTGAGAGGGTATGCCAGGTCTGACCGACTGGCAGAGTCCACTGTCAGAGCTTCAACCGCAACCCGGGAGAGGTAGAGGACATTCGCAGGGGAGGCAGGGGACATTGAGTCTGAGTGGATCATGTTCCATTCAATGATTGATAATGCGATGGACTGGAGCTGTGGCCGTAAGGGGGTGGTGCCTGTCGAGACGGTAACCCCTGAACCTGTTGTTGGACCCCAGCGGTGAGGGATGCTGTCAAGCTGATGAAGAAGTTCTACTGAGCCTTTCTGGCCTGTGTGGCTCCAGGATTATGGGGTACCAAACCCTGTAATTTGGGCTGTTTGGTCCTTGTATAATCAGTACAAGAGCGTGGTCCGCATTGTCTGACCTGTTTCTGATGAGGGTTAGACTCCTTCAGGGTTGTCCTTTGTCCTTTCACCAATTCTGCTCACAACTTTTATGGACAGAAAATCTATGTGCAGCCAGGGTGTCAAGGGGATCCGGTTTGATGACGTCAGGTTTGGAGCTCTGCTTTTAGCGGATGATGTGGCTCTGTTGGCTTCATCGGACCTTGATCTCCATCTCTTGCTGGAGTGGTTCGCAGCTAAATGTTAAAGGATCAGGACCTTCAAATCCAAGACCATAGTTCTCAGCCGGAAATGAGTGTAGTGCCCCATCTAAGTTGGGGAGGAGGTCCTGCCTCAAGTGGAGAAATTCAAGTATCTTGGGGTCTTGTTCACGAGGGAGGGAAGGATGGAACAGGAGATCAACAGGTGGATCGGTGCAGCGTCGGCAGTGATGCATACTCTACACCAATCTGTCTTGGTGTAGAAGGAGCTGAGGCAAAAAGTGAAGCTCTCAATTTACTGGTCGATCAATTTACCTATCCTCACCCATGGTCAGGAGCTGTGGGTCGTCACCGAAGGAACAAGGTTGCGGATCCAAGATGGATGGATGATGTTTATATACATTTATGTTTTGTTTTGTTTTTTCTTTCAACCGCTTGTAACCACTAATCCAAATCACAACCCAAGTGTTTGCTGACACTTTGCATGTAGAGCAGGTCTGGACCACATTCTTTAACACCAGATAGAGAAACCCAATGTTCCCCTAGGAGATGGATACATAGATGGCTAGAGATAGAGGTAACTTTATAAAACCCTAGGGAGAAATTAAATTGTCATGGCAGTTTTGGACAAGAAAATTTAAATACCAAAAAAAAAATACAATAAGAGAACCTGAGGTTGCATGAAACACACAGGAAGTGCAATACAGTGCAGTGTAGACCGGCTAAGTGACAACAGGTCTGACCGGCAGTTGTATAAAAGAGCTTGATGGCCTATAACGTAAGGCCCATGTCCTATAACATTCCTTAAGGCAGTGGGGTTGTAAGAGCCTGCTGCTGAAGCTGCTCTCAAGATTTTCCAGTGTCTTGTGGAGGGGTGGCAGGCGTTGTCCATGATGGCCAGCAGTTTTTCGAGCATTCTGTCCTTGGCCACCTCCTACAGGGTGACAAGCTTAGAGCCAACAACAGACCCTGCCTCTTTTACCTGTTTATTTAGTCTGTTGGCATCCTATGCCTTGTTACCTGCACCCCAGCACACCGCAGCAAGGAAGATGGTACTCGCAACAACAGACTGATGGAACAAGGAGGAGTGAGCACTTTGCAACAGTGTAAAAGGAAAAACACCCTTTTACTGGGCACAAATCATCCAATATGGGACACATCCCAGCTCAATCTGAGTGGCATTGGACAGTCAAAGTGAGCCATTCTGTGCTGGACACTCACAAACTGCTGTTTTTTTTTAGCAAAACATTGAAATGCAGATTCCCTGGAAGAGCAGAAAAAAAAATCAACCACATTGTCTGTGTGATATGAGTCAGTTACTGACTTGGGAACAGTCACAAAGTGACAAAGTCACAAACATTTCCAATTCCAAACTCAGACCTATCGAGAGGCAAATAATTTCCAAGACATCAGAGTCTTATTCCAGCAGTGGAGGATTAAAGGCAGGCAGAAAGGAAAAAGAATAACCTTTTTGCATTTGTAGTCACAATATGCAGAATTAAGTGAAAATAAGCAAGAGAATAAAGTTGACCTTTTGAGTAATGAGTGCGATGATGTGAAATAATAAAATAATTTGTGAGATTGACCCTGAGGCAGTGGTTAGTGCTTCTGCCTCACAGCACAAAGGACTCTGACTTGATTCCTACAGGGGACCTTTCTGTGTGGAGTTTGAATGTTCTCCAGGTGTCTTCCAGGTTCTCCAGTTTCCTTCCACAGGCCAAAAACATGGAGCTACTTAATTGGAAAAAATTGCCCAGGTTTGGGAATGAGAGAGTGAATGGCTGTTTGTCTGTATATTTAGTCCTTTGACTGGCGACCTGTCCAGGATGTCACCTGCCTCTCGCCCGATGGCCGGTTGGATAGGGTCCAGCTTCCCTCGCTGATTGCAAGTAAGATAAGTGGTAGATAATAGATGGATGAGTGGATCAACATTGACCCTGATGTTGAGCACTCCCCAGTGCCCAGAGTGTGACCCCTTTAGCAGAAGGGAAGTTTCTGAACCTTTTGTTTAACTTTCTTCTTGTCTTTGTCCTCTAATATTTCATCTTAGAATTCCATTTTAACCATTTCTGCCTGGCCCAAACTCAGTTAATGGAGTGTTCTAAATCAGAACTGAGCGTTCTTGAAGCCAATTCGACATGCACTTGTTTCTCTTAAGCTGCTTAGAAAATTACTTTTTTTTCATTGAATTTCCCTTTGCATGTGTAAGTTATTTTGTGAAGGTGTTTTGTATTTGCTGCTGCTTGGAGATAGGAGTCACTTGAAACGAAGGTTTTTAACCTTAATGGGATTTTTTTTCCCTGTTAAGTTAAAAAATACTCTAACAGTTACAACATTGAACTTGGTAGACAAAGACTACCAATCCGCAGTCCTAAGAAGATGAATGAGGTATGCCAAAGCAAAAAGAATACTGAAGGAAAGGAAAATCAAGTTCCAGACTCCCTACCCAGCAAGATTATGGGTCTTCTACAACTACGGCGCCTGCCTGTACCAGAGCGCAGCAGAGGCAGCAGAGTACATGTCCTCCAATGGGTATCCCGTTACCATCATACTTGCTCCAATTAGCCCGGATCATATTGCAGGGGGAAAAAGCCTTGCAGGCATGTTATAGAGAATAGCCCCAGGAGTTCAAACAGAACCCCCAACTAGAGCAAGAGATGAACGACCACCTTACTGAGTAAGGGATGCAAATAGATCCGAGCTGGTTTATATCTTGTTTTCTTATACTGACAAACTTGGATGAACGATCAATATTTTTTTGACACTTTTTAGGTTATTATTTTCCATTTTTTCCCCAAAGCCTAAAGTGGTTCACCCTGATTTGAGCTTAAGTTGAAAGACTCCTACATGGGACTGAAGCGAAGTAAAATGGTTGGGACATAGAAATGCTCCTGCAATGACTGTGAGAATTAGACAGCCATTTCCAAGGGCCCTGCTCTTTGCAAAGAGTTGGACGTCCCTTGATGGGGCTTCTGACAACTGAAGCCCCTGTGCAGAATGAGACTCAACAATGGAAACGAAAGACTAAGAAATTTGAAGACAATTGATTAAGAATCTTATTGTTTCTTTTATGTTAATCTCTCAAAGTTTGCGAGAGTTCATGGGATGTATGCTTCAAAAACTAGTCACTTTGTAGGGAGAACTCAGGCGCACACACACACCAGATTAAAGAATATTGTTAATCATTACACAAACATGGTCTCACACAAAAATAAAATCCTGAACCCAAAGTTGAAAAAGGACTTTTAGGAAAACGAGAATGCTCAAAATTGGGTTTTTACAGGAGACAGACCTTAAACCTGTAGAGCATGAAAAGTTGCAGATACAAGGATTCCCCAAAGTATATAATTCCGCTTACAAACTAGGCCATAAAAAGGTGTAGCCATTTTACTGTCTCATGGAGTCCAATTTGAAAAAACCTCAAAAAAGATAAAAAAAGACAAGGAAGGAAGATATTGGTCTCAGGCCAAATAGAAGTGGTCCAAATAATCCTAATCAATGTTAATGCACCCCCTGGCAGTGACATTTCGCTGTATTCATTGCTACACAGGACAAGGTGTTACAGTTCATTGTGCCAAGATCCTAAGAGAATACATCAAAGAGCCCAATTTAGGCTGTAGAGAAACCATCTACACTAAGCAACCAGCACGCTACTACCCTACCAACACTTATCTATATTAGCCAACAGCAGCCTGAAGCATATCATCAGGGTTTAAGTGGGCACCTTCCATCATCGGTGTTTCATCGAGTTAGGCCCACGACACCTCAAGAAGACTTGACCGTAAACTCCAGCATCCTGAACCCCCCCCCTCCATGCTAAACAGCGGTTTCCCACGCAAACAACCTTTGCCTTACAAGTCCCCAGCTACCACGCTTCCTCCTTAGCCACAACCCGAGACATGACTGACCGCAAGTTTCAGGCTCCATTCAAGAATGCCCAACACAGTCAGTAGACCAACGACAGGCTTTGCCACCTCTACAGGCCACACCCGAGCCTGCCAACCTTGCCGCTCTGCCTCTGCTGCCATCTCAGCATACCTAGCCTTTTTTGCGCTCACTAGCCTCTTTAACTCGATCCTCCCAGGGGACTGTAAGCTCAATCAAATACACTATCCTCTCTACCCCAAACCACAGCAACATATCTGGTCGTAGCCTGGTGCTAACTATATATGCTGGGACAACCAGCTGCTGATTCAAATCAGTAATCAGCTCACAGGCCCCCCATACACTTAGCTACCCTGCGTGGTGCCGGTCTCAAATGGTCTAACCTTTTCTCCCTCGCATACAAATTTAATGTTCCTAACCTCCTGATTACCATCTACAAAATTTATTTGTAATCGCTTTTCTTCCACCGCTGCTGCCAAACATTTCAACACCTGGTTATGACGCCAAGTGTATCCCCCCTGGGAAAGACTAACCTTACACCCTGATTATATATGTCTAAGTGTGCCCACCCCAGAACACAATGGGCAGGCAGCGTCCTCACCCAACCATTGCTTTAAGTTCTGGGGAGATGGTAGCACAACATATATTGCCCCTATTATAAATCTAATTCTACTAGCCTCCATGCTCCGCAACTCTCTCCACTTCAACGTTCTTCGTTCAACATTTTCCCAATTCACCCACTGCCCTTGCTTCGCCTGCGACACTGCTCTAGTATGCCTGACTACCTCCTCTTGCCTATGTATTTCATCTACTATCAACTTCCTGTTTTCTACAACTGATACCTTGCTCCACACCGGTTTTCCTACACAACCCTAAGCCTCCACGCCCATGCTGCACCCGACCTATAACATCCCTATGACTAAGGGCTGCCTGTGCTTGCTGCACTGCCTCCTTTGGGTTCCATTTCCTCCCTGTCCTAACCATGGGTGCCACACTCCTAACCACTGAGTCCTTTGACTGGGTGAGAGTTATTTCCAATCTAACCTTAGCACACTTGTACTCTTATGACAGACTAGAAAGTGGCAATTCCAATATGCTTTTCCCATACAAGGCCGTGCTACTCAGGCAGCGTGGGACTCTGAGCCATTTCCTAATAACTGAATTTAACGTTCTTTCTAGCTTCTCTACCTTTGACAAGGGAACCTCATACACTGTTTAAGGCCATATCAACCGAGGCAGCAGCCCAAACTGCAAGCACCAAAACTTCAGCTTCCCTGGGAGCCCTAACTGATCCATACTTAAGATGCCTTGACTCATTTCCTGCCTCAACTGCTCAAATTGTCCCTTATCACTAGGCTTGCATCAAACCATCTACCAAAACTCTTCACTGGTTTCTCTAGCACCGCAGGCACCACCTCACTATTTATCACAAACTTCTTATCTACTACCTTCCCTTTAATAATTGAAATACTCCTAGACTTACTTGGCTTAACCTTCAGTCTGATCTAGGCCGCTGACGTTAGATTACTATCTAACTTCTTCAACAACCTACTAGTACATGGTATAGTTGACGTCACCGTCGTCATGTCATCCATGCAAGCCCTAATTAGAGGGAGACGCAGCCCTCCTTGAAGCCTTTCTCCACCTACCACCCATTTAGAAGCCCTAATAATCAGCTCCATTGCCATAATAAAAGCTAATAGAGAAATTGTGCACCCCGCCATATTGCCCATCTCCTGCTGCAGCCAATGTCTATGCACCCCCTGGCAGTGACATTTCGCTGTACAGAAAAATCTTTAACCCGATGACAGAGACAACAGGTATACTTATATGTGGCGGAGACTGGAACATCCGCCTCAATCCAAAACTAGATGCCTCCAAAGAATCGAACCAAACTGTCATACATATACAAGTGTCATGTCATACACAAGAAGCTCAAGATCTTTATGTCAGAACTGAGGGTAATAGATCTCTGGGGAGACTTCTACCCATCAAGACACGATTAAACACACTATTCCAATCCACATACTGTTTACTTCAGAATTGATTATTTTTTTCATTTTCAAAAGAGATCGTCGCAGAATACACATTTGCAAGATAGGCAATATTGACTTGTCTGACCATGCACCCCTTTCATCATCTCTCTAAATAAAAAATAAACCTGAAAATACACTATGGAGTGTTCTTAACAACAAACAATTCATAACTAAAATCAAAGAAGAAATTAGACACTTTATGGACATAAATAATAATGGGGAGGTTGGTAAAGAAATTGTTTGGGATGCAATGAAGGCTGTTGTCAGGGGGAAATTCATATCTTTTTGTGCATATCAAAAGAAACAGAGACAATTAAAACTATTAGAATTAAACAGAGAACTGAAGGACCTTTAGACAAATGACAAAAAGAGACCAAACCCAAACCTTACCACAATATTAAAATAAATCAGAAATAAGATTAATGCGCTGTACTCGCAGAAAGAACAAAAAAGATGATCTATACAAAACAAAAATACTATGAATCTGTCTCAAACTTTTCAAAGCTTTTGGCAAGGAAACTGCAGAACCAATGAGCAGACAGCACAATTAACAAAATTAGGGACCTGCAGTAAAAACCCTTCTGATAAAAGCAACAGGAAATACAATTAGCTTTTCGGTATTGCTATAAACAACTATATACTCAGCCACTATTAGAAGATGACCACTTTGTCAGAAGATCAAAACACAAATCTAACAGCTGAATCTCAAGGTTAAAAACAAATAAATCACCATGAGCAAATGTTTTTTTTTTCTGAATGGTACAAGACCTTCTGATCTGAGTTAGCACCCTGTCTATTGAATATATCAACACAGCCTTAAAAGAAGGGAAAACCTCACCAACCTGGAGTGAGACTACACTCTTGATCATTCTGAAGAATGGAAAACACAGAATGGATTGTGGATCATTCAGACCAATTTCAGTCTTGAATACTGATTACAAGTTGTATACATTGATACTTGCCAGAAGAGTTGAGGAAATCCTCCCTCACTTTATCTCTACAGACCAGACAGGTTTCATCTCACAGAGACAAAACCATGACAACATCAGACATTCATTACGCATCTTAAATCACATGCAAATACATAAACTGCAAGCTTTATTGATTAGCCTTGACGCAGAGAAGGCATTCGACTCTGTGAGTTGGAGATTCTTATATAAGACTCTTGAGAGATTCGGATTTTGTAAAGAATTAATAACAGGAATTAGTACCCTATATAATAATCTGACGGCATGCATAAAAATATATAGCTATCTTTCAGAGACAATTAAATTAGAACGGGGCATGAGGCAAGATTGTGGATTGTCACCACTTCACTTTGCGTTATACATCGAACCACATGCTCAATTGATTGAGCAATCTGATAACATTAAAGGTATCAATATGAATGGGGAGCGACACAAAATTGCACTGTACGCGGACAATGTTTTAATATATCTAAACGGCCCAGCTAATTCTGTCTCCTGGCTACTTAAACTTTTAGATACTTTTGGAAAATATGCAGGTTACAAACCAAATGTTCAGAAAATTCAAATTCTAACACAAAATTACACTCCCTCAAAACAACTCTGGGATAAACTCCATCTCAAATGGGACCAGACTACCTTGAAATATCTAGGTGTAATGATACCTGAAGATATTTCTACATTGGCAAAGACAAACCATGGCCCCATCCTTACCAGGATAAAGAATTATATACAGAGATGGAACTCCAACCCCTTTATGAGCTTTACCCAAAGGACGGAGACCATAAAAATGAACATTTTCCCAAGACCTCTTTTTCTGTTTCAAGCTCTTCCAGTAAGAATCCATACAAAGCATGTCTCTGAATGGGATGACATTATTTTTGGGACAATATGGCAAAGGAAAAAATCCAGATTAAGGTATAAAATACTACAACTCCCGAAAGAATGAGATGGTATGGCACTACCAAATTTGAAAGATTATATTTTTCTCAGCTCAGACTAGACCACTGATAAATTTGTGTAACCAACACTGCCATGCAAGGTGAAAAGACATTGAAATGTCGCTCATCAAGGACCCTCCAATTCTGGCAGCACTGGGTAACAAGGATCTGGAAGAATTCATGAACAAAATTCAAAACTCATTTAGAAAATTCCAACTCAAAATCCAGAACACAATTAAAGATACATATAAATTACATGATAAATTTGTAATAATTAGATGGTGTGCTTATGATCCAGACTTTAAACTGAATCAACTGGACCTTAGATTTAAAAGCTGGATATCCAAAGGAATAACAACATTCAATTCAATAATGTATAAGGGACAGATAAAAGTTTCCAAACTCAGCAAAGAAAACACTCTTTAGAGAAGCAAGATTTTTTCAGGTACTTGCAATTATGTCACTATATTAACCAAGTTATTAAAAATCTCACAATAGGCCCGAATGACCAAGTGCTAAAAAAGATTTTATTTACTTATACATCAGAGCGAACCGAAGGTAGTATTTCTAGACTGTATAAGGGCATCATGATGAAAAAAAACATTCCACAGTCTAAAATTAAAGACAACTGGAAGAATGGAAAACGGCACCCCTATGTACAAAGGTCATAGCAACATTTAAGAGATCTAACGAGCTGAATCAATTCTCTATGTCCACTTACCTGACATTTTCACCTCACTCCTGATTTGGACTCTGAACTGAGATGACTTAAAACTGGGATAGAGTTATAGTGGGGTAGTGACTTTACGTGTCTTTACAAGTTACTTGTTAATGCATCCTCCTCCCCACCCCCCCTTTCCTCATTTCCTTTTATCTATTTTTGTTGTGTTTTATATGTTTTCTTAAATTATTTTATTCCTGTTATCATCATCTCTTTTTCATAGGTACAAAAAAAAAAGTACTTTGTATACTCCAGCTAATTCACAGTAATTGTAACTTTTTAAAGCAATGTCATGTCCTAGTTCGCCCATCTGCTGTGCAGTCGATCTACACTGATGATCATTAAGAAAAAAAAGCATTAATTGAATAAATAAATAAAAACCATACAGGCAGACGATGACCTATCTCTATTCAGTAGAACAAAACACTACTGACATACATATTAGAGATCACCTGTGATATTCTACAAGCAGATTTTCTTTTTCAATATCAATTTACAGCTTCAACCAATATCCAGGGTCAATGTCTGGTCAAATTCCGGAGTGAAGGTAGGAGCACACAGGTAGACTACATCTCAGACCATAGGCCATGTATTCTGAAGGAGATCAGTGACTGCAAAGTAGTGGTTGCTGAGAGTGTGGCCAGAAAGCAAAGGATGTAGTTTGTAGGGTGAATCTGGTGAAAAGGAAGATGAAGAAGACAAAGGCAGAAGAGGTGACGAAGTGGTGGAAGCTGAGAAGTGAGGAGTGTTGTATTGTTTTCAGGGCTGAGTTGAGAAAGGGTCTGGGCGGTCAGGAGAAGCTTCCAGATGACTGGACAACTGCAGGTAATGGGATCAGGGAGACAGGAAGGAGAGTACTTGGTATGTCGTCTGGAAGGAAAGTAGACAAGGAGACTTGGAATGAACAAGTGAAGGAGGATATACAGAAAAAGAGGTTAGCAAAGAAGACGTTAGCAGGCCAAACAAATGACGTATGATGATTTGTATGCTGGGTTGGAAAGTAAGGAGGGAGAGAATTACTTATACAGGTTGGTAAAACAGACAGATGTGAGAAGGATGGGCAGCAGGTTTGGGTAATTAAGGATAGAGAGGGATGCATTGACAGGTGCCAGACAGGTGATGGAAAGATGGAAAGAGTACTTTGAAGAGTTGAATGAAGAAAATGAAAGAGCATGTAATGTAGAAGAGGGGACTATTGAGGCCCATGAAGCAGCAGAGATAAATAAAGGTGAAGTGAGGAGGGGATTGGAGAGAATGAAGAGTGGAGAGACAGTTTGTCCTGACGATAAAGGCCTTCTTGTGGAAATAAGGAAGTGTCTCTAAAGTTTCTGGTTAGATTGTTCAACAACATCTTAGAGAATAAGAAGATGCCTGAGGAATGGAGAAGAAGCGTGATTGTGCCCATTTTTAAGAATAAGGGAGATGTACAGAATTGAGGTAGCTATAGAGGAATAAAGTTGATGAGCTACACAATTAAGTTATGGGAAAGAGTAGGAGAAACTCTACTGATTGCGAAAATCTGTATTTGTGTGCAGCAGTATAGTTTCATGCCTCGAAAGTGTTAGACAATTTTCAGTTACCATTCTATTTTCTTAGATTCCCTGTACCTTTCCACTTCTCTTTGATACATACCCCCCCTTTCTGTACTTTTCCTCTTCTCACCGAGACACACTCCCATTGATGCTCTCACTGCCATTAAATCATCCCAAGGCACTGCAGTGGACCTGGAGATAGGTATCCCTTGACACCGGTCTTGAAGATGGGTGCCGTTCCACATTCCTTTCCTGATATGTATAACACCTCATATGGAAGTGCAGTCTGTACTTCTCAGTGTATGTATTGTTCACTTTTTACATGAAGGGCGCTCATTATAACTAATAAATTGGAATTGGAAACACAGTCTCTGACTCTGTTTCTCTCTGCTCCCCGTATACAAACTAACCTCTGATACAATAGGGTTCATCCACCATCGCCTAGGAGATCCAGACACTAGCCTTGGACTAAGAGGACGAGGAGGAACAACTGAGGTTCCCGGCGGTAACCACAACTACCTCGCCAAGACTGTCCTTAACAATTTGGTGTCAGAAGTGGGATTTTAAAGCTAAGGTAAGCATTGCATCTCATTCTATATGGATCGGATCAATCTGTAACCTGGCTCGGTGATCTCAGCACTAGATTGGAAAAACCGTTAGGAAGTTGCTTACAGTTGGATACTTTGTAGAAGTTGCTAGGAAGGCTTTGCCTAGGAATAGCTGGTTTAGTGGAAGTTGCCACCAAACAATTTTAGGAACCGGTAGTGTGTTGGCTACCATAGTTATCGGCAGACGACGATCTGCTCGGATGGAGAAGTTGCTCCAGGTGGTGGATGAGTACTTAGTATCCTTCCTAACCCAAAAGACCGACAACCATGGGACAGTGAAAAAGCAAAAACTGTAAATATTTGACAAACCAATAATATACAAAACATCGACTGATGTTCCAAAAAATGCAGATAAATCAGGGGGAGTCACGATTTCACTTGTGCCTCTTTATGGTGAAACTCCAAAACAGTATGGGGCAAGAATTTGTGAATCGTATTATACCGACCCATTCTATAAATTGTGCAATCAACAGACTCTGAGAAATGAAGGGGAATGGATCATTCACAGATCATTACATGAATCAGTTGAAAATGATCACAAACAAAAGACAAAAAAGGGATGTGAAAGATGGAATTATGGATACATGATGGAATGTGAAAGGGCATGGAGGAAATGTGCAAGAGTATATGAACAGATTAAAGGTTCTATACTAGGCCCAGCCATCAGAAAGGAAAAAGGAAGAGAGAATGATGGTGAGACCGATGAGGCATTCACGTGTTGTGCACCAACGTGGTCCAAAATGCTCTAACTCGCCGAAATAAACACTTTTTGACAAACATCGCTATAACTTTTGAACTAGTGGCTGGATTTCCGTCATTTTGACATATATTGCATTGTTTTATACCCCATTTAACATATTTCAGAGCCAGAAATCTGCTACTAAGCAGTCATGTGTTGTGCACCAAAGGGGTCAAAAACGTTCTAACTCGCCAAGATAAACACTTTTTGACAAACATAGCTATAACTTTTGAAATAGTAGCTGGATTTAAGTCATTTTGATATATATTGCATAGTTTTATACCCCATTAAAACATTTCAGAACCAGACAACTGGTACAAAGCATTCATGTTTTGTGCACCAAAGTGGTCCAAAACGCTCTAACTCGCCGAGATAAACACTTTTTGACAAACATAGCGATAACTTTTGAAGTTGCAGATGGATTTCAGTCATTTTGGCATATATTGCATAGAATTACACCCTATTTAATATATTTCAGAATCAAACACCTGCGACTAAGAATTCATGCGTTGTGCACTAAAGTGTTCTAAAACTCTCTAACTCGCCGTATATAAACCTTTTTTGAAAAACATAGCAATAACCTTTGAAGTTGCAGCTGGATGTCAGTCATTTTGACATATATTGCAAAGAAATACACCCCATTGAACATACTTTAGAACCAGAAAACCTCTACTAAGCATTCATGTGTTGTGCAGCAAAGTGGTCCAATACGCTTTAACTCGCTGAGATATACACTTTTTGACAAACACAATTATAACTTTTGAAATTGCGGCCTATTTCAGTCATTTTGACATATATTGCATTGAATTACACACCATTTTGCAAATTTAAGAAATAAACACCTGCTACTAAGCATTCATGTATTGTGCACCAAAGTGGTCATAAACACTCGAACTTGCCGAGATTAAAACTTTTTGACAAACATAGCTATAACTTTTGAAGTTGACGCTGGATTCCAGTCATTTTGACATATATTGCAAAGAATTACAAGCCATTTAAGATATTTTAAAACCAGACATGATCTACTAAGCATTCATGTGTTGTGCACCAAAGTGGTCCAAAACGCTCTAACTCGCCGAGACAAACACTTTTTTTGACGAACATAGCTACAACTTTTGAAATAGTGTCTGGATTTCATTCATTTTGATATGTGTTGAATGGTTTTATACCCCATTTAACATATTTCAGAACCAGACACCTGGTACTAAGGATTCATGTGTTTTGCACCAAAGTGGTCCAAAACGCTCTAACGTGCCGAGATAAATACTTTTTGACAAAGATAGCTATTACTTTTGAAATAGTGGCTGGATTTCAGTCACTTTGACATATACTGCATTGTTATATGTCCCATTTAACATATTTCAGAACCAGACACCTGCTACTAAGCATTCATGTGTTTTGAAACAAAATGGTCCAAAACGCCCTAACTCGCCGAGAGAAACACTTTTCGACAAACATAGCTATAATCGTTTGAAATAGTGACTGGATGTCATTCATTTTGATATATATTGCATGGTTTTATACCCCATTTAACAAAGTTCAGAACCAGACACCTGCTATAAGGCATTCCTGTGTTTTTCATCAAAGCGCTCCACAACGTTCTAAATCGCCGAGATAAACACTTTTTGACAAACATAGCTTTAACTTTTGAACTAGTGACTCGATTTCAGTCATTTTGACATATATTGCATAGTTTTATACCCCATTTAACATATTTCAGAACCAGACACCTGCTGCAAAGTATTCATGTGTTGTGCAAAAAAGCAGTCCAAAACGCTCTAACTTGTCGAGATAAAACGGTTTTTGACAAACATAGCTTTAACTTTTGAAATCGTGTCCGAATTTCGGTCATTTTGACATATATTGCATAGTTTCATACCCCATTTAACATATTTCAGAACCAGA
>CAAKHD010007140.1:0-22458 GCA_901007705.1 Fistularia tabacaria
AAGAAGTAGCAAAATTCTAAAATGGTAAGATCTTGTATTCCCTCCTCCCAGTTTTTTTATTTGTCAGCTTTCTGGTATTCGGCATTTTGCTAATGGACATGTAAATTCAAAATGGTCTTTCAGCAGACAGAACAAAAACATGTAAGGAATGTTAAGATTCCAGAAACTGTCTCCCTGCTTTAACCTTCCGATTAGACCCTTTCAAAAGTCCAACTGTCCATACCCAATGAGGCCGGCAGCATTAGCCACTACACCATCAGAATGATCTTCATCTTCCGCTATGTGATGGATAAAGGAAAGGATGAACTCCACTCGAGGCTGTACCAACATGACATCAGCTGAGAAGATAAAAAAAAAAAATGGAAAGATGGGTAAGAGAAGGAACAAAAAATATGCAAAGTAATATTCATCACTTTATGTATGTAATTTCTGTTGATTGCTCATGTGTGTTTCATTGTATGCGATTTGTTGGGTCCCGCAAAACCAGGAAGCTGAATTTTGGCTGTAGCCAGTAGCTTTCTAGGTGAAAAGACCCAAATTTCTCTGCAACGTCACAAAAACTTCCAGCTTGACTTCAGACAGGAAGTGGAACAGACGTCGCCTGACAGGTGTGTGCATGTTCGACATCTCGTGAGACCATTGCCATTGTGAAACACAACCCCACCCAACAGCATTAAAAAGAATAAAGTAACGCCAACAAGTGAGCTAACTTTTCACATACACACATACTATCTTTGTATCAGGGTTGTTTCATATATTCAGTGTAATACTGAAACAGTTGTTTGTTTTTGCTTTTTTAAAAATTGCATGAAGTATGTTCCATATTAATGAAAAAAATGAAGTGTTGCAATTGGTCAACAAGTGATCGATTGATTATAAGATGGCCATTAATATAGTGGGCCCTCTTTGTGAACGAGGTAACAGAGTGGAAGAAGTTAGCAAAAGGTGCTTTGTGGAAGGCTTCACGACTGACTGTGTGATGTCACAGGTGTCTTACGGTGGACATTCTCCTGATCGCCCTTCAGGCCCTGGATGATGCCGGTGTACGCCTCAAGACAGCCCTCTCTCAGCTCATTTAGGTAGTCCACCATGTCATAATCGGTCTGTTTCAACACACACACACACACACACACACACACACCATTGAAACCAACAAAATTCCAGCCTTGAGACATCTACTTTTGTTCTTTTAGCGGTTTTTCACCAGCTGCTAACAAATATCCTCCAAGGCAGTGATTTCTCAAAAACAGCATACAACCAAAGCAAAAGGAGTCACCATGAAGTAACTTTTCGGTCTTGGTAACGTATGAGGGAGGTGAAAAAGATACTTTATAACACAGTATGCAAAATCCTAAATGTTAAAACACCAACAGTAAATACAGGTGAGAAACTGAAAAGTAGCTTCTGTCAAAGGTCTCAGATAAAGGTGGTTGGTTTGACATCATGGTCAGCGTGGTGCATGATTTATCATCACAGACCTTACACACTATTAATCTCCAGGGTTCATGATACAGATCAATCAAAATTTACAATGAATTTCTCCTTCGTATGTTGAGAAATTTTCCTGCAACTACCTTTAAGGAACAATAAAAGTTAATTCCCTGTAGTTTTCATCTGGTATCATCATGACTGATATTTGGAATTCATAAGTGACTAAAGGGCGAATTAACAGCTGAAGTGGGAGACCGTCTGATGAAATTTACATAAACGACATTATTAGGTGTCTCCTCTAAATTGATCCCGCCAGTCAACGGAGAGACTTTGTCTTACCAGTACAAATAATAAGCTCTGAATGGTCCTCACCTTGTCCACCTGGGCCTGGGACGCCTGCTGCAGGGTGTCGAGCACTATGTCCAGGTACTTCTTAAACTCCCCCCCAATGGCAAGAGCAATGTCACCAAATGCAGAGAGAATCTGAGGCTTCACTGACCGGTGGACATTTTCATTCTAGGTTTGTGTGAGAGCAGAGAAAATGTTAAGATATGATCTGATGTTGAGAGATCATCTCCATTAAAGATAAAAATCAACAACATGTAGGGCAGTCAGACTTGAGGTTATCAAAACGAGCGGACCGCATCCTCTTATAGCTGCATAGAAATATTTTATAAAGCACCGAGTGGTTTGAAAATGTGTTATGAAAAGAGTGTGAATTTTTCATCATGGGAAAAAACGTGTGAGGTCAAAGAGATGCCCTATCTCCAAAATGTTCAGAAAACGAAATAACGTCTCAAAATGATTGGGGATTCTCGAAGGATGAATATGAAGTCTTATTCACAAGAGAAAATGATCAACAGGCACTGGACAAAACCCCCCCACTATCTTCATGTGGTAGTCTCAGACATTTTTGTACATCATGGTCAGAGTGGTGCATGAGGTGTCATCACAGACCAGAGTGATGGGGCGGGGAAATCAGGGATTCAGTCTACTTACTCCCAAATTCTCGAGTAGCAGTTGCATGATCTCATCACAGTAGGGCAGGATGTTGTTCATAAGAGCTCGACACAAGTCGCACACCAGGCCCACTGCTGCCAGACAAACCTGAGCATGTTCAAACATGTTAAGTATGATTTTGTAATGTGACCAATGCTTTCAAAAAATGTTTTTTTAAAGAATTTCTCAGAATGTGTTGCTAAGCTATGGGGGGGCGGGGGGGTCAAATAATTCAGACCTATAGACATGACTGGCTAGGCTGAGGTCTGAAGATCACACGAAATAAGTCTATTTGATTTTGTTACCTGATATTCAGCATAGTTCTTCAGTCCAATGCCAAGGAAAGGCTTGAAAGCATCCATATACTTCTGGAAGTCACTGCCCAGGACTGAAATTCAATTAGAAGAACTCCATGAGACTGTCTCCCCGGTGTGCAGCTATGTTAGACTAAGTTTCAAGCCAAACGTGTGCAATGCACAATAATATGAGGATTTTATCGGAAGGATTGACAGCAGCGTTTCCAAATACTTGTACCTTCCACAAGTGTTGATACTGCCATAAGGGCATCCTCTTGCACCCCACCCGATCCAGCGGTGCTCTGAAACATCCTTAGCAGAGAAGTCATGACGACATCAGAAATCTGCAGGGCATCCTGGTGCTGCACTTTACGGAGTACGTTCTAAAAGAACATAGAATGTGGTCAGAACGAGAGCCGGTGACAACATGCTCATTACATACCGAGGCCAAGTCTCACCTGCAACGTGGCACATAGCAGCGATTGAAGGTCGTTGAACTGGATTCTGTCAGACGTGCTCTGGATGTGTGACTGAGGACACAGAAAGGAGACGATTGCAGATGGAAAGCGGTTTTCAAATAAAATGGTCTTTCTTTTACAAAAACCTCTGTGTGGCCTTTCAATTTCTACTACCTGGGTTCCCAAGAAGAGAGATTTAAGGATTGCTTAGTGATGGAAGAAATAGTTACACATCACTTTTATTCAAAGGTAACTTCTAAACATTTGTTATTTTCTTGAGAATTTACATGCAATTGGCTGTGTTGTACTTGTTGCTATTCGTGTCTCACCTCCATCTGCAGGACCTGCTGCAGTCTTTCCATGATTACCAGCGTAGTCTTTTGCACTGCAGGGTAGCAGTCTTTCGCACTGTTTTTGACAATCTCCATTAGAGCCTCGTAGGCTGCAGAGCGCAGGTTGTTCTGGTGGCCATCCGGTCTAAACATAAGCACGTGTAGATTCAGACATTGTGGGTGTTTCGATTGAATTTTTTCTCTTCTTTTTATGGATGTACAGCATTATGGCATCATCAGCTGCAAGCCCAAGAGGCTGCGTAATCTATTCCTCAATGAATTTTTCTGCAGGCATACATTGATATAAACGTTTTTAATCAGGTACTAGCATGAGGAACCCCAGTTTAAGAAATATGTTAGGAGCACTGTAAGCATTTCACCAATGAGAGGACACTGCCATATGTTAATTCAACACAATATCTACTTCTTATATCACCAACAGTGACTCACCTGTCTGTGGTCTCCAGCAGCTTCTGGACAATGATCTCAAAGGACGCAGATAGGCAGTAGGTGCTGGGTTCCTCTTGATCCTCAGCAGCATCTGTTGCCTCATATGCGGCCTCAGCAAGAGAGGAGAAGGCCTAACGGGACAAACCACATCAGACAAAAACAGATTATTGTTAAAAATCTTAAAGTGAGAAGTGTGGGCCTTCACTCTGGGGAGACCAAGTCAGCCTAACTGAAGAATCAAGGCACTGAATAGATGACATCAGATTTTGTGTTTGCCATATGATGGGCCTAAGATAAGGCCTAATTTTCAGAACAATCAATCTGTATTTTCAATTAAGAGTTGTACAATGATTTGTAAATAAAACCAAGTGGTTTCATTTAGTTCTAGAACACAACATTTTGCTGATGATCAAACAAAATTACACCTAGGCAAATATAGGTTTGAAATTGCTGTGAAAAGACAGACAACATAAAAAGGAAGTACAGCAGATTTTTTTTATTTTTTTTATTTTACTTTAAATGGTTAAAAACATCCTATCATTAAGAAATAAATAAATCTAATTCGACTTACCCAGCAAACATTTGAGGCTACACGGGGTTCGGCCCCTAAGCCCTCGATCAGACATTCCAAAAGAGGTGCCAGGTAGAGTTCGTTAATAGTGGCCTCAGGCAGCAGTTCGCAGATCCTGCCCACCGTCCATGCTGTAGTGTCCCTAACCACCACACTGGGGTCCTTCATGAACTCAATCATGGTTGGCATGGCCTGGGGAGGGGCAGGGTGTAAGAAACATTTGGTTTAGTTCTATTCCGTATAACATGAAATATCGTAAAATAACGTGATGCACGCACCACACTTCGGTGGTGGGATAAAATCCAAGTTTCTCCATATTACACTTGGTAGCAGCCCCTACCTACACTGGGCCTGGTGGCATCAGTAGGAATATTAGTATCAACATCATGACTTTTTAATGGTTTCATAATGAAACCTGATTCACACAGATGGTCAATCACTTAAGATGCCCTTTAAAATGAGCCACTGTGGTGGCTTTCTTTGCAATACGGAATTCTACTGTGTTTTGACAAAATTTGTTTTAAAAGGTCAAAAGTATGGCAAGGACATGTCAAACTCCTCCATTACGAAGCTCAAGTTTAAAACGTGTGGTTGTGTAATGTGTATTTGAATTTGGGTCCATTATCAGTGAGATCTTACATGTTTAGTGTCATGACGTAGAGCTGGTTGAATAAGTCATCATGGCATTTAGGTTGGAATGTGCATTTCAATCAATACTATATGGAATCAACACTGAGAAATAATACATAGAAGCTTGTGAATACTATGAAGTAACTAGGAGACAACCAACTCGCTACTCGGGGAAAACAAGCTGCCTTCTTCCAGGTTGCAGTCAATTCAGTATACTTTTGATAGATTGTGCAATTTCCACTCTAATTTCATCCATAACATGTCCCTTTTATGACAACATAATGCCAGCTGGGGAAGTTGGATATATAAATTATTTGGATATTTTCAATACAATCACAAGAAATTATCAATTTTCACTTTTGTGTTCTTACTGAACAGGATATTGGTCATTTTTTTTTCCAGCGTCTGGGAGCCCTGTAACCAGAAGCTGCAATGATGTCTACTACATATCATCCATGCTGCAGCTTTGTGACTTCAACTGGACAGGCAGAGAGACACATGACTGAACGCCATTGGGTCGGTTCATGAGCTAACTCGTTGTGAAAATAAACAACATATTTGGTTACAGGTAAACAGGTCTTTAAATTGTGAAGTAATTCGCTTCAATGCGGAGACTGAACCTAGTTCATAAACGACACCTTCTCAAATTAAGTGCCAAATATGTTCACTCGAATATACTTTAAATTTCATACCAGAAATGGGGATGACATAGGAGCACTTTCTCTAACCAAAAGAATATGAAACATAACGCAACCAGGCAAATGAAATTAAACATGGCATAAATATGTTGAGATATTAACCCATAGCACTTTCATGCTAGACCAAAATCGGGTCAAAATTCCGATCATGTGGATTCTGGCTCACCTGAATGACAAGTGGTTTGAGCTGTCTGAGCTCTGGCCCTTCCAGGATGGAGCCAAAGGCCATGACAGAGGCATCACGATAGCGCCAGTCAGGATTTTTGATGTGCTCTTTAATGAAGGGCAGGACATGCGGAACCACATCATCCTCACAGCAGGTAGCCAGAAGCATCAGGCATACACCCGCTGCCTTACAGGGGTTCCAGTCATCATCGTCGTCATTCTCATCCTGTAGATCAAGAACCATTATTCAAAGAATGACTCTTTGTGAACAAGGTATTACTGCAGCTTGTGATAAACAGGTTAAGGATAAAAAAAAATTAAAAATTAAAAATTAAAAAAAAACTGACAGTGAGTAAAGTGGGATGGATTTAATACAATCATAAATTCTTTAAAAGCTAAATTTAACAATGTCATAATTTAAAATCTGAATATTGGCCTAAAATGACGGAATTACTAACTTATCAACCACAAAGTTACTAAGTACCTGGTAAGGGATCAATAAAGTATTATCTTATCTTAAAATTTTACAAATTACAAAGAAATAAGCTGCAAAAAAAAAAAAAAAAAAAAAAACAATTTTCCAATCAGTACAGACTTTGATTGAGGCCTTCTTTCCTGATATGAATTCAGGTGAAAGGCTGAGCTTGTGGCTTTTTAAAAAATGGTTTCAAATAAGGTCTTGCACTTCAACGTCACTAATATGGGAACAGTGCTGATATATCCTGCAGAATATCAGAATAGAATTAACCAAGTTAATACCTGTTTGGTGAGAGTCTGGGTCAGGATTGGGACCAAGTACTGCAGGGCCCCCTTGGCATAGAACTTACTGGTGTGCTCTGGGGGGCGTCCCTGCTCCGAGGCCTGCATAGGGACACCGAGACTCTCAATGACGAACACAATGTTAAGATGTTTGACATTCTATGCAAAATAGGTACCAACTGACCTCAGATGCCTCAATGGCCAGGTCCATCTCCTCATCACAGACATTGGACCAGAACTCAATACCCTGTAATGCTACCTCATCAATATCACTTTTCATTGCCTCTATGGTGATCTGAAGGAAGTTGAGAAGGGAGGGGGCATGAATTACAATTATCAATCAGATCCAAAAGCTCCAAGTGTTAACAAGAATTGTGTCTATGCATCACCAACAAACCAAGAAGTCAGTGTGTAGACCACAAAGAATGTTGTCAGTCATGCTGTATTATCACGTGTAATGCAAAGGAAAAGGGTTTTCAATGCCTGAGAATCACATGCTACTCAAAAGGTAAGATGTAATGGACTAACCGCAAAAAGCGCTGGGCCCATGTACGTCTCCATGTACTGATAATACAGCGACATTATCTTCACCAAGTTCTGAAGAGCTGCCACACGCACCTGAGAACACAAGCCCCACTTAAACGTCAGCCCTATCATTCCTCATTTTAGCACTTTCAAAGCATTGTGATCCAGGAAAGCCTATGTTCATCACACTAAATGCGGGTTTGTCAATATTTTTCATGAACACTTGCTGCACATTTCTTCCACTTTCATTATTTCTTCAACTACGTCAAAGACTGTGAATAGCTGATATTGTACAATTGTCAAATGTTTGGATACCAGAGTGCCTCATCATACTGGCTGAGCCACATTAATGTCAGTCTAGCAGGTTTCCAACCTGATATGTTTAGGGTGTGTGTGTGTTTGTTTGTCAGACTCACCCGAGTGTCCGGGCACTGCGTAGCTTCACACACCACCTGCATGATGAAGTGTCGCTCTGTCTGAAAACACAGATCAATTTACACATCTGAAACAGAGATGCAACAGAACATGGCACCTTATGGCAGTCAGCAACAGTCTGAAACCACTCTGAGAAAGTCTCGCTGTCTGCAGCAGCAGTAGTATGAGGCTGTTTGTTGTAAACAGAGGGTGTGTCATCATGAAGCGGTCAAAAGAAGCTATGAAAGCCTTCCCTACCTCTTTATCGAAGTTGGCCTTGGTGAACTCCAGCGAGTTGAGGAGCGCATTGGTGGCAGCCAATTTGACATTGTTGCTGGGCTCCTCCTTCCTCATGCCCTGGATGATGGCTGTGAGGATCTGATTGGCGTTCTCCTGCAACTGCTCTGGGTCCTGAATGAATAGGAACTTCTTAATCACAGCTGCAAAGGGCTCTTTAATTATTGCCTTGAGAGCAGCTACATCCATTTGTCTTTTTTTCCATTTCAGAATGTAAAGCCTTTGTCTAATGATCCTTATAATCCATATTTACTACAATCAACTACCTATCAGTGATTGAGCAATTGTGTCCTTACAGATTCATTTATGAAGTAGCACATCTATTTAATCTATCAGATGCAGGAAATCTATTTAACGATCGTCTGTAACTCACGCTTTTCACTGGCTATGCTTGACCAAGGCTGTATTTTATGTCCAAATTCATCTGATGTTCACAAAAGGTGATGGCATCAAGCTATTTTTGGAAAACTTTATAATTGGAAGGAACCTTATAATAAGGAAGGAGAGGAGAAAGACTGTACCATGTGAGACTATTGTGAAAATTTAGAAACTGACATTTAATCTGCCTGCTAACTCAAAATAATGGTAGGCAGTTTTCTTCAATCATAATAATAATAATAATAATGATGAGACTGATGAGAGGACCTGGGTCTTCCATCTGTGGGAATACCCTAGGAATTTTAGTACATTTCAAAGTCCAATGTCACATACAGATTTAGGTTAAGGGAAGACAACATAATAACAAAAAGGAAAAAAAAAAAAGTATATAATAAAGGGACAGTAAAAACCCTCGAGTCTGATAGAGAAGGAATAATCATCTATTTACAACTAGTTTTTCTTCTTGCTGTGCTTTTGAACGAGCACCTGGGTTAACATGGATAATGGCTACATCTGATGCAGGTCTCTGGTTGAGAATGCCAGGTCGCTTTTGTCTGGGTTATTTCTGGGAACCGCTGGAGACATCTGAAGGTAAAGCCAGAGGTTAAACATAAACTCACAATGTCCTGGCAGATGTACCCAATGGCCTCCAGTGTAGACTCCTTCATGTGCTCTGTGCTAGATGGTTCGGTGACATTGGCGACCAGCTGGGGGATGAGCTCAGGCCATTGGTTGACTGGGATCTCAGCACAGGCAATGCCGGCGACACACTGGGAGGCCGAGCTGGGCCGGTATGTCTCTGTGCCAAGAGTTTGTAGGACCTGCAGGACAAAGACGCATCACACACACACACACACACACATCAGCTTGATAAACCTGCAGTTGTGGGGCCATTTCACACATCCAAACTGAACACCAATGTCCAAACCCATACAGGGGTGGGGCCTTACATAGTTTTTTATCTCACAGCGAGCGTTTGCGTCGATGGCCAGCCATCTCTGCTGGTATTGTGTCTTGACATCGGGGTCTTTGGAAGTCAGAGAGTTTTTCACCTGCAGGCCGGCTGCCACGCGGGCCACCTGGGTGTTTCCTGGATTTGCCAAGACTTTGGACAATTCCACCAGGAAGGTTGGCTGAGGAAAGACAGGTAACATGACAGGGGAAATATTAAAAAGCAATAAAGCAGTATACAATTGGCAAGTATTTCTTTTCTTATCTAAATACTTATTAGAGCTAGTCACATTTGGCACACTGTTTATATACCTCCATCAATTTTTAAAGGTGATAATAAAACTGATATCTTGTCCTGGTTCCTCTGGTGATTCCCAAACCGAGAGAAAACTAAATTGACCAGATCATAGCAAATTTCAGAAATGGCATTCAAAATGTAACCTAAAATAAATTTGGCCACCCAGTAATAATGTTTCAATTGTTCCAGCTGGACATTTGCTTTCACTCTCAGTCTGTCAGTCTTTCACTCTCAGTCTATGTCAGAGACAAAGTTGTTTTTTCCCCCTTGTTCCAGTGTCAACATTGCAGTATTACAGCAGAAAAAAAAACCCTGCCATGGCAGTTGTGCCTGCTATCCCCCCCCCCCCCAAAGGCCCCAGTGATATTGTTCCATTGCAAAATAATCACCGAACTCTTCAACGATACCTAACAACTACTTTGATCACTGGAGATATATCAAAATTGTGAGACACGACCTCACCGTACAGTCATCATAACCACAAATCAATAGCAACCCCAAGCTGAAGTGCCTCTGTTATTTCAACCTACAGTCTACCTGGAGCTGTTGGACACTGCCCCACGGACTCTTACTAGCACACAATTAATGAAATGCAAAAAAAAAAAAAAAAAAAAAAAAAAAACACTAAAAATAACCAGGTTCAAATGAGAAGTTTATTCATAAAGTACAGAGATCAGTATTCTCAACTGTTGTGGCTTACATCTCTGAAAAGAACATTTGCACCTCTGCTACTCAACAGTGGATGAAGCTGAATGAGATAATTGCTTGGAACCTTGTGATAAGTTGCTTAGAAGCGGTACAGCGGGATTGCCAATGCCTCCATTTCAGAGTAGGTCTACTTGCAATTTTGGTCATTGGTCTGCTTACGCCCTTTTTTCTTTTCTTTTTTTTTTCTCTCAAGGGTCTGTAATGTTGCAGGATAATCTTTGATTAACATAGCATTGTTAATCAAAGATTATCCTGTTGGACAACAGGTACCACATGATCAATACCTGCTGTCTGACATGAGGCTTCTGCAAGCAATCCAACGTGGTTCATCTGAGGGGTATAAAAGTCACCAGTAGAGGCAATCACAAAGATCAATCAGGAGAAGAGAATTTCATGACGTAACTGGCACCAAAATGGAATGAAATAGAACTTGGATCCTTCAAAGTCAGTTTTTATATGGCATAAATGACGCACAAATGAAGAGCTCTGTAAAACTTTTATTTGTAAACAGATTTATTCAGCAAGTAGTCTGTTCGTAACTGAGGCACCACGGTAAATCAACTCCACCTCCAAGAAGACTTTTGATTTTCCCCATTCTATCCATTGTTATTTAAATTGAACCGTTGACATTTATACCACAATTCTAATTTCTACAACGGGATGTGACAGGATTCAAAGTAATAAAAGAACTCCAGAAGCTTCTGTTAAGAAAATCATCTCCAATATATTTTTCACAGGAAGTAGAATGCTACATTCAGATAGGAAATTATGCAAAACCTCTGATCCGACGGAGACCGTCAACTTGTAACTGAGTTGTTTCCTGTGTGATGTGTAGACACTTTTACCACAATATCTTTTTCTGTCTGATGATGAACTCTGCCTCAAGTTTGTGAAAGCCATGTTTTATATTTATTGATCCTGGCTGACCGTCTGCAACAGGTGTGTAATTACAGATTGCATATAGCAGAAACCTTTATCACTAAGATTGAAAAGAAATCTCATACTGGCATCAGAGCACCAGCTGTGTCGAGAGAATACATAAATAACATACTGAGTGTAAAATTCAAACGCATGAACCAGCCTAAAGATGATAAAATAATGTCAGAATGAATAACAGCCAAATATTGGCATTAAAAAAAGGACGTAAAGCTCGCCTGGGAGATTTTTTTGTCCGGTTGAGACAAAAACAAGACTTTGTGATATTCCCTTTCTTCAACTCAAGGTATTCAAACAGCGCAAAGTAGTAGATGCTGAAGTCTGATGACCACAAACACATCTGGCGCCATTAGGTATGGATATTGAGTATTCACCTGAAGCTATTATGATCGGTTTGATTTCTGTGACTTCATCCTCTTGCCCGGTGTGCATCTGCATCTGGCTCAGTGTGTGTTAATGAAATGCTAACAGGCAGGGGATATATTCTGATGGGGGTGGCTCCTTTTCTGCTAAACCACCATTGCATGACTGTCTGTAGGAGCAGATCTGATCGCTGCATCCTGCAGGCTTCCGTCAGCCTTTTCAACATGTTAAGTCAATGCAAGCAAGACACTCACCAGGTTCTCGATGGCTGCCTGCTCCAGAAACTTCTGTGCTGCTTCCAGTTCATTCCGATCTAGTGAGGGGGAGGGAGATCATTCAAAGTGTTAGCTTGTTAGCACTGGCTAGCGGCTACACGGGTTGACCACAGAACGGAGGGAAATCAAGTTTGGGCAATTTCAAAACCATAAAATATCACTAAAATATTTAAATTACAAAATATTCTATTACCATATATGAACTTAACCCCTAAAATCTTGTGCAACTTGTAAAAAAAAAAAAAACCAACTTGATCTGCTAGTAACACTGAACGTATGCGCCAAAAGAGAGCGGACATTGGATTTTGGCCCAAAAATAAAATGAACCGGTACACGATGTGTGCTCAAGGGTGAGACCAGTGGAGTGTTGCTGGATACGGTCTCGGTGGGCTGTCAGGCTTGACGGCCTGGCCCCAATGCTTTCTTGGATCGTCCCTGTGTAGCAGCTACAGCGAGCGAGCTAACATCGGATTTCCCTACAAAGCGTCGGTTTGGGTGTCGAAACTTGGACTAAAGGCGTTAGGAAACATTGCGACGGCAATATTAATCGATATCCACTATCGATTGACTTTCGCCGCCGATTCGCACCGTCCAACAGACACATTGCACACAAGCTCGCACATGCGGAGCGTCGAATAGCCACGTTAGCGTGCTATCAAGCCGGGACAGGGACGGCAATAAAGTTTATTTGACAATCAAAAAAACAGTCGAAAGAACGTCAAGTAGGTATAGAAGATCCAAAAATAACTTGGTAAAACGACGGAGGCGCTTCTCGGTCATTTTAGTGACTTAAAAGTGGCGTTAGCGGGTGCGGGCGTGCGGGAGGCGGCCGACACTATGGACATGGATGATGCAGGTTACCAAGCTAGCAGACAGCTAACAGGCATGGGCAGGGTCGCCGATTCTTGGCTGAACACTGGAATCAGATGAGCCTTCAGCGAACTAATGCGAGGTGAATATTGTGTACAGGATTGAGTGGCGTCTCTCTGGCCAGCTGGCAGCAGACAGAAACGGTCTCGACACGAGAACACGACTGACAGACTGCGGAGTCACCAGCGGTACCTGCGGTGAATCAGGCCGTATCATTAGCATTAGCATGATAGTCATGGAGCTAGCATCGCGCTTACGAGGCTCCTTCCTTCAAACTTTCACCGGCTCATCGGAGCCGTCTGGCGCCGCGCTGTGCGGAGAGCGAACACTCATTGAATACACCTCAAGCTCACGGTGTGTTGTGGGAGAAAAACGCGAGGATAAAGTCACCTGGAGAGACAGTTTTCTCGAGGATTGTGATGAGCTCCATTCCGTCCGTCCACCGGCAACCGCTCGCTCTTTCTTGTCACTCGGTTTCTAGCTGAGAGTTTCGATTGCCGCGCAGCGCTTCGGCGGATTAGATTTCTTCCACTCAGTCCTTGGCAGCCACAGGGCGGCTTCAGCGGGAGGGACCCAGAGAGTGAAGGGACGAAGGATCCCCGGTGCTCGCCTGGTGTTTTTACTTGGATGGTGCGGGAAATGTTAACGGTCGTGGCGCGTCGTAACGTTTCGCAGCTTCGCCACCGCCCGTTCGCATTCTGTGTTGTCGGGAGGGAAAGGGCCGCTCGCTTCTCTCCCGCGGAAGGATATCACGCACTGGGAAGGCGGTATGCTGCCTTCAGGTGCTGTCGACCATTTAAGCTATCACGAAAATGTCAGCGAGCAATTTTCTCAGTGTTTCACCACAGATCATTATTTTCTAAGCAAACTATGAAAATACTGTGTCGTACATTGAGCAAAATCGAACACATTGTTTTTTTCCTTTACTGCCCCACGCGACATCAAGCAGTGGATTCTATTCATATACAAACTGCACTCTCATAATAGGAGCCGGAATGAAAGAAAAGGTGTACAAGACAGTGGTGAGAGCAGAGATGCTGTATGGTTTGGAGACAGCAGCATTGAAGAGAAGACAGGAGGCAGAGCTGGAGGTGGCAGAGATGAAGCTGCTGAGGTTCTCTTTAGGAGTGACCAGGATGGAGAGGATCAGAAATGAGTCCACCAGGGGGACAGCTCATGTTAGATGTTTTGGAGAGAAGGTCACAGAAGACAGACTGAGATGGTTGGGTCATGGACAGAGGAGGGATAGGGACTATCTTGGTAGACGGATGCTGGGATTGGAGATGCCAGGCAGAAGGTTGAGAGGAGCACCGAAAAATAGATTTACGGAGGCAGTGAGAGAGGATGTGAAGTTAGTTGGTGTGAGGGAGAAGGATACGGTGAATAGGGTTACATGGAGGAGGTTGATTCGCTGTGGCGAAGCAGAAGAAGAAGATTCTTATCATGGGAACGAAGGCCGTATGTCATGAAATAAAAGAGTTTCAGTTGTGATAAGTAGGTTAAAAGTAAACTTAGCTGGACTTCGTTTGGACACATCACACAAGGACATAGCGAATCTCCTAACACCAGAAAAGACCACTAACAGTGTAACACATCACTCAACACAAAGTGCCAAAGGGATGTGACGGTCATTGCTATAAACAGAATCAAGTGATGCAGAGATAAAAGTGTGTCTTGCTGGACCATGACCTGTCACTCTTTACCTGGCACTGGCAACCGATACACCACCTCAGACAAATCTCTTTGGGTCCTGGGCGGATGTTCATGTGTTCTCACTCCATCAGGTGCCTGAACCAAGTTTTGCTGCACTCGGGCGTGAGACTACTTGGTCGATATGTTCTGCCGAATGCAAATGTCACAACAGCGCACATGTGGCTGAACATCTTGCCTTCCCCTTATGCCGGGCTTACACCTGACAATTCTCCAGTCACAGACTTAAAACCGGCGGTCTTTGGGAAATCGTGAGGAAATCTAAATAGTCGCGGTGCAGTTGCAGCATGCTCCTGTCATCTCAGTCATTAAGTGTGAGCTGGTAGTCTTCAGCCTCGCAGCAGTTGTAGCTCAGTCTTCTCCTAATTTCAGGGCTTGCATTAGATGTGTTTGATATTATTACAAATCTTAGCGTTACATCACCATAAAGACTAAATCAACAACAAATAGATAAGCTCCAACAGAACCGTCCATCCATCCGTCCGTCGTTTGTCGCTTATCCTGCACTCAGGGTTGCAGGAGCCTATCCCAGCTGTCGTCGGGCGAGAGGCGGGGCTCACGCCAGCCAATCGCAGGGCCACATATAGACAGACAATCATTCACTCACTCACTCACTCACTCACTCACTCACTCACTCATTTAGGGTAATTTTCCCAATAAACCTGCTGCATGTTTTTGGACAGCGGGAGGAAACCGGAGAACCCGGAGGAAACCCACGCAGACACGGGGAGAACGTGCAAACTCCACACAGAACGGTCCCCTTGTCGGAATCGAACCACGGGCCCTCGTGCTGTGAGGCCAAAGCGCTAACCAGAGAATCCAGTTGTAGTTTTCACAAGTCTTTTCAAAATATTTGCAAAGTCTTTAGATGTGAGACCCACAGTCTTTGGTCTAAGGCTACGCTAAGACTATGCTAAAAGTTAAGACTCTAAAAAGTAGTCTTAAGATGTAAGCTGGCATCTGTGAGGATAGTTTCACTCAAGTTTGAACAAATCTTTCGTCTTAAGTCTTAAGGCATTAGCCCAGCATAACAAAATACACGAGACAAAATGTACTGCTGTTGGACATCAATACAGATAAATACTGAGGCTGCGGTAAGGGTTTGCTTTTTTCCTTGTCTTTTTAGTAGTAATTGATTTGTAATATCATCTCTCGCTGACTTTTAGATAATTTGCAGATAATTATTATCCAGTTTTTTTGTAAGAATAACTTCTTGAAATTATCTACTATTTTTTCCATGATTATGTGCATATAATCTGTATAATCTTCTTTACGGTAGTTGGTACTTTGCATGTGCTGAATTAGATTCTGAAGAAAAGATAAATCCTCTTAAGCTGAAGCCCTCCCCTATGATTTGCCCCAAATTGTCAAATGAATTTTCTGTAACAAATTTAGATTTTTAAGTTTTTGAAGCATAAAAACATCTTAAAACTTCCTAAAAAAAAAAACAGAATTTTTAAATCGCTATGTACGCATGTGCATATTATAGCACGCGGCATTTTGTAGCAGTAAAAGTGACCATTTTCATTTTCTTTATTTTACAGATTTGAGGAGTGTCTTTGTCGGGGATGGAATGAACCCATGCAGGAATATCAGCAGGCAAAGTGTCAGTTTTCCGCGGGACACCTGAATGCAGCATCACGCCCCTCCCCCTCCCGTATCCCGCCCACACTCACACCAGTCCCGTGCGCGCACGCACGCGTGATGATTCAGGAAGTGACAAAAATCCGCGCGCTTTTTATTTGAAAGAGTCGAGGTGACGTCACTCCTGAGCATCCATCGACCCCGTTGACAGAATTCATTCATCCAAATCCTTTCACGTATGTATTGTTTTCAAATTGGAACGGCAAAAACATCCTGGTTTGATTCCAAAAGGGGCCTTTGCGGCTTCTCGCTAGGTTCTCCAGTTTCCTCCCGCAGTCCAAACTGAGTTGAAGACTAAATTGCGCTCGCCGTGAGCGGCCCTGCCATTGACTAGCATCCAGTTCAAGATGGTTACTAACTTTGAATGGCTTCCCGGAGGAGGTGCCACATGTTCCTGTTTTTCGTCCTGGACGGGTATTGTGCGTGGCTCTGATGAAGAGGGTAAGCCTTGCATGAGGGAATCTGAAAACATCTTGAATTTATCATCCCGTGTGACATTGTCCACCTGTGTTTCTGATGTCGGCTCACAGCTCTGATCTCATAGTACGACGATTGTTCCTTCTCTGTTGCTCTGGATGACTTTTTCGGCGAGGCTTTTCCACCCAACGTCCGTCCTTCCTGGATACGTTGACCCTCCGATCCCTCGATATCGATGATCCGGTCCACCGTCACACGCCACTCACAAACTTTGTGACTCCAGGTTTCTTTGTTTTTCCAAAGAAGTGAGGCGAAGCCATCAGTTTGGATTCAAGCCTCCCAACATCCCTCACTGTGTTTGGAGCATTAAGTGTAAAGGAGGAAGTGCTGATAAGTAGTCTGAAACCCTACATGGCTTACAGCAGCAACTTGCTGTCGCTGGAGGACTTGCTTGTGGAATGGAAATCTGATCAGTAGAATAAAGCTACACGCAGTTCTGGAACTGGTATTCGGGTAATAATGTCGGCTTTCAAAGCTATCGTACACTCGTCAATCTCATATCTGGTCCCGAAGATGGTTCGTCTCTCTTTACCCCAAATATCCAGCTTTATGTGAGGGTTGGAAGGGTGGAGACTGCAGTTTGAAATTAGCCTTCTGCCACATTGACACATTTATGTGTTGATTCATGTGCACTGTCCCTTTTAAATTGATAAATGCACTATATGGCCAGAAGTGTTTGCTCACCTGCCTTGACTCGCATATGAACTTGAGTGACATCCCATTCCTAATCCATCGGGTTCAATATGACGCCGGACCACCCTTTGCAGCTAGAACAGCTTCAAGTCTTCTGGGAAGGCTGTCCGCAAGGTTCGGGAGTGTGTTGACGGGAATTTTCGGCCATTCTTACAGAAGCGCATTTGGGAGGATAAGAAGGCCTGGCTCTCTGAGTGTTCTGAGTCGGGACTCACCGGACCCTGTCATCCATGTCCTTGTGGACCTGGCTTTGTGCTCTGGTGCACAGTCCTGTTGGAAAAGGAAGGGGCCGGCGCAAAACTGTTGCCACAAAGTTGGGAGCGTGGAATTGTCCAAAATGTCTCGGTATGCTGAAGCTTTCAGAGTCCCTTTCACTGGAACTAAGGGGCCAAAGCCAGCTCCTGAAAAACAACCCCACACCACAAACCCCCCTCCACCAAACCTCACATTCGGCACAATGCAGTCAGACAAGTACCGTTCTCCTGGCAACCGCCAAACCCAGACTCCTCCATCATATTGCCAGATGGAGAAGCGCGATCCGTCACTCCAAAGAACGCGTCTCCACTGCTCTAGAGTCCAGTGGCAGCGTGATTTACACGTGGTGATGTGTGGCGTGGATGCAGCTGCTCGGCCATGAAAACCCCTTCTATGAAGCTCTCTGTGCACTGTTCTAGAGCCAGTCTGAAGGCCACATGAACTTTGGAGGTCCGTCGTGATTGACTTTGCGGAAAGTTGGCGACCTCTTCGTAATGTTCACCGGTGCATCTACTGAACCCGCTCCGTCACTTTACGTGGCCGAGTCGCTGTCGTTCACAAACTCTTCCAGGACTTATAATCCAGCTGACAGTTGACTGGAGTATTTAGGAGCGAGGACCTTTTCACGACTGGATTTGTTGCACAGGTGGCTTCCTATCACAGTTCCCCGCTGGAATTCACTGAGCTCCTGAGAGCGACCCAGTCTGTCACAAATGTCTGCGCGCCGACGTGCTTGATTTTATACAGCTGCGGTCATGGAAGGGATTGGAACACCTGCTTCCGATTATTTGGATGGGTGAGCGATTACTTTTGGCCATAAAGTTTATTTGAAAGTGAAAGTATGCTTTCGTTCCCCAAATGTTGTATGCACACACTGAGCCGAGTGAAAAGAGAGAGGACTGAATTATTAGATCTTTGTGTGCTTTCATTCAACATGATCTACCAAACTTACAACCACAGTGTAAACCGCAAACGGACCAAAATAATCGATATGATAAGATAAGATAATACTTTATTGATCCCCATAGAGGAAATTCGGGTGTTGCAGCAGCAACATTAGAGGGAAAAAACAAAACAAAACAGGAAAGATAAATACACACATGTGACAGTGCAAACACACATGCACATTAGTCACCATACATTCCACACACACACACACGTATACACACATTTTTACACACATACCCACACCTACATGAATATGTATACACACATATACACAATATACACAATATACACATACACATATATACATGCACATTGACAGACAAGTCCGACTTACACGAGTCGGGATTCTGTGACACCCAACTGTGTCTTTCACTGAGGTCCATTATAGAAGTGACAGCTTTTTTTTTTTCAAGGAATGTGTGGCATGAGTTTGTCTTTGGCCCACAGAAGATACTGTGCTGATAAAGCAGCACACCTAAGCTTGTTTGTCCATATTTGATTCAACGTCTGGCTTTTCTGATCTTCACTGTCAGTGTGTATGTCTGTTGCCAGGTCTACATTATGATTTGCTATTCATGTTATTGTGCTTCGCAGGTTTAGAAATACTCATTACATGTGCCCTCTCACTGTTCATATCCAAAAGACTCAAGCTGTGTCCCTTACACGCCATGAAAGAGACTGGACCTCATGTCTGATAACACCTTTACGGATGCAAGTCCTGAGAGTCCATGGATTCATTCATTTACTTTATTTGTTTTCCCAAAAAACTGATAATTAATCAATCTATAGATCTTGACCTCGCTAGATACCTTCTAATGGGAATTCTAAGTAAATAATTATTAGTGTATTCCAAGTCCTCAGACTTCCTTCAGGGAAGTAATGTCAGAGGAGCAGGAGATTATCGGTCAGTGATCGGATCTATATCACTCAATTTCAATTCAAATTCAATTGGGGGAATTACGATTCAAAGCCTTAAAACAAGCACGCCTTGCTCTTACAGACAACATCTGCATTTGTGTGCCCTGTTAAAGTATACGGTCAGCAGAGTTTGGGCTTTAGCGGGAGTGCCATCGCCGCGGGCCTGATGTCGTCTTCAGCCACAGAGCCGACAGCCTCAAGGTCCTGGGAATCTCCATGGATACCCAACAATGGAAAAAGGGATGCAGGTTTGAAGCTCTGAAGAAAACCGAATTGCGCCGCAATCCGTTTTCGGCCCGAAAGGTGTGCGACCAACCCAAGCTAACGGCCGCCGAAACAGAGCAACTCTCTTACAGTAAAACTTGCTTGAAACAGAACACAGACTTCAAATCAGAGTTTTGGTCAGTGGTTGATTTTAATGGAGGCGTGGTTGACAAAGGTCTCGTTCCAGCATCCTGTCTCTCTGTCCTCCATTCTGAGTGTTACTCTGAAGCCCCGTCCACATGCACATGCACACATGCGATGGGCTTGATAAAATGCACACCTGCATGAAGAACAAGAATGGATTCTAGTGGAATTAACTAACACAATATGCATTTCTTGGATGACACTGGTTTGATGTGGACACTGAGCTATTGAGAAGCTTTATTATTATTTGAATTACTGTCTAAGATTCGGAGAGGAATGAGCATTTTGATAAGACTGTGGAAAATAGAAGGATTCTGTCAGGTGGCGATGACCATGCTGTACCACACTATAAAAAAACATTATCTGTATATATATGATCTGGAGTATTACCAGGCAGGAGACAACCTCTTTCCAGTGGACAATGAAAGACTCAACATTATTCCGGTACAATATTCTTGTATTGGAAAATAACAAACAAACAGATATTAACCTGTGATCCAGACCTTTATGAGGTTTGTATTTTGATATTGAAAACAATTACTCGAGGCACTTCATAATGCTTGGAGGCTACAAGACGGTGCGGACGGCTGAGGTCCTCGATAAGAGCACAGCTGTCGGAGCTGGAGAAGTAGTCAGAACCAAGGCTGGAACTGCAGCGACATCTGACAAATGCAACTACAAGCTACTTCTTTTCACCTCTGAGCATTGGTGGAAAAAGATTTAGACCAAGAAGTAGGAGATGACTTGCTGCAGTATTAGTGCAAAGACATGATTAACATATATTTGGTTTTGCGATTTAAAAAAAAAAAAAAGATTCATAGACAGCAATCTGATTTTGCTCACACTTAGGCTTGAATTTAAGGCAAAATGGGAGCAGCTCTTGGTCTGAAGAAAGAAGTTCAACCATGTCAGAAGAATGCGAGTGCGCCAAATCCACACGTGAACGCGTCTTGCCCTCGAGTTTGATTAGATCATAAATAGTCCAAAGTTTTTCAACAAAGAAAATCATACATAAAGTCTTTCATTAGCTATACTGCTTCTCTCGCCCTCCGAGATGCTGGAGCGTGTCCCAGCTGTCACTGGACACTGGACCGCTCAGTCGATTACAGGGTCACTTCGAGAGACGAACAACCATTCACACCGTCATCCACACGTCCGGGCAATCTAAGCATTTAAATACTGTCCGGTTAAAAAGCTTGCGTGTACCTTCAGCATGTACCCTCTTTAGCCACACCTGTTAGCAAGTATTTACACTGGACTATAAATGACATCTGCATTATATCATAAATTATTATCATTTCTTTTAAATATACAGCATCACATTAAAAGGGAAAAGGTGCCAATACTGATGCAATTTTTCCACTTCAAAAGTTTGCATGGAATGTTCAGTCTGAATTTCAGCGACTCAGATGTGAATGTTGCAACACAAATAAACATGCCTCGCCATGTTCTGTTGTCACAAGGGCCAGCTTTCTCAAGATGTTAGAAAAATAATGAGGACATCTTAAAGGTGATGGTTATGTATTAAGTCGAAGAGAAGTTGCAACATTTGGTCCCTGTTAACCATAAGCAGGCAGTCTCACCATGTTGTCGCAAAACTGTCACTGCTTATAGCTTCAATTCCCCTCACTGCGGCAGATTCCTTCACTTCTATCAGAGAAGATTTGATTCCCTCTTTGTGCTCTTCAATGAAAAATTGTCTTCTATGACTTTTTTTTTTTTTTTTTTAAATCATGAAAATATTTCAACACCATATAAAGTCATGCTAAAAAATCCACACATTACAAATGGAAAATGTTAATAGCCATTATTTCCTGAGATTTTTCTCATGGATTCAGAGACATTGCTACCTTTCTTGGCCACTCCTGTAAGGTTTGGCTAAGGATTTATAAGCTTAGCATTCATCTAAACAATCTTTCAATTTGATTTGCAAACATGGTCTTTCTTAGTGTTTTCCTAATTTGCTGGAAGTATCTCATTATTTGCAGCTAATTCTTGACTAAAGTTTTACTGATTGTAATGGCAAGGAAATTTAAATCAGACAAAAAAAAAAAGAATATTAATGTGGCAAGTTCGATGGTACTCTAGCTTATATATATATATGCGTGTATATATATATATATGTATATATATATGCATATATATGTGTATATATATATATATATATATATATACACATTTCTTTTTTTTTTTTAATATAGAAAAAATAATATTCAATTACTGAAAGAAAAAGGAGTCGAGAGGCATTGAAACCAGCCATGGCTTCTTTATTGTCAGGTAACAGTAGTTTCTCTCACTCGTAGCTGCCTTGAGTTGATCTTTTTGTTCAAACTTCCTCAAATTTTCCACCAAAGCAAATGGAAGTTGTGGTAAAGTATAAAAAAAAACAAAAACAAACAAAAAAAAAAAAAAAAAAAAAAAAAAAAAAAAAAAAAAACCCAAACAAAAAAAAAAAAAAAAAAAAAAAAAAAAAAAAAAAGGAAAAAATCCCCCTTTTCAAAAAAAAAACAAAATTTGGCAAAAATGAATGATGATGAGGATAACCCAGTGCATCTTAGAAAAAAAACACAGACTGATTTGACTGGATATGCGCAATCAGGG
>CAAKHD010007140.1:22478-53620 GCA_901007705.1 Fistularia tabacaria
TTTTTTTTTTTTTTAAATTTTTTAAAAATTTCCAAAAAAAAAAAAAAAATTGGGGAAAAAAAAAAAAAAAAAAAAAAAAAAAAAAAAAAAAAAAAAAAAAAAAAAAAAAAAAAAGGAGAAAATGCCCCTTTTCACAACAAAAACTAAATTTGGCAAAAATGAATGATGATGAGGATGACCCAGTGCATCTTAGACAAACAACACAGACTGATTTGACTGGATATGCGCAATCAGGAGTTGGAGGACCCTCAGGTCAGATGGAAGCTTCATGTTCACTGGAGAAAAATAATACCTCTTTCTTTGAATTAACTAGATATTTATCTTAGAATTACAAGGGGCAAAATTCAGAAAACAGCTATTTCTTTGAGAAACTACGAAACTCTGAGATAATTATCTAAATTTAAAAAATATACATGTATTTTTCTCCACTGACAACACTTAACATCTGACAGATTGATTGTGATATGTAGAAATGATGAGCGTGGGGCTTCCGTTGCCATCAAAAAACAAACGAGAAAACAAACAAACAAACAAACAGAATCAGTGACAAACAGAGTTTATGGCACATCAGCTGACACAGTTCATTTCCTGTTAATGGCTAGCTTACAGAGACACTGCTCACTTCCTGTCTGCTCCTAGCCAACAGAGGACGTAGGGGATTAGAACACATTGGAGCCTAAAAATGATCTTTTTCTATAATTGAAGATTTGTTTAATCCGGTCAGTTTTATACAGTAAAAAATTCCCAATAATCCCCCCCCCCCCCCTAAAAAAAAGAAAAAAAAAAGAAGACAAAACAAAGTAAAATCGGAAAAGCAACACTGTGTAATATTTTGTATTTAGAAATTGAAATAATGGCTTCAAATTAATTTACAAGTATTGTTGACATGTGCATGTTTTCTTTCCAGCGAAAAGCAATGCAAGAAAGCTTGCACTAGATGAGAGGAGTGATAAAGTGAACTTGATTTATATTCTTATAATTCATATTTTTCGCAAGGGAACTAGCAGGCTCGCACTTAGCTAAAAAGAACGTGACCCTATTATGACCTTGTTTCTAGTGAAACATGCACAGTAGCTAGTTACCTCCTATAAGCGTGTTGTTTGCTCGTTAACCAGTTGTATTTTGAAAATCATACCTATGTGAGCTGAAAGACATTAGCGCTGAAGAGTTTATTCACAAAATTTTACCTTAAAATTCTGTTTTCATCAGAGTAATAATGGACTTTTGTAAAAAAAATAAAAAAGAAGTGACGTAATCATATAGCATCAGGAAGTGAATCTGGTGACATCATGAAAGATGGTCAGAGAAGCCGCGAGGCCCATTTCAGCCTCACTTGGAATGAAAATACTGACATTTACAATCTTTAAGTCGGAATCAGGAAGTTTTGATTTGGACAGATTCAAATCTAAAGAAAAAAATGATAAAGTAAATCAACTTTATGAGCTGCTCAAGCAAAATAAAACTCCTGCGCTGAATCTCATGATAAGGATTTACGACATGTTGGTAATACATTGATGCACATTGTAAGTCACTAGAATGCTTGATTCTGTATTGGCCAAGAACAACGCATGTTTTTTGAACATTGATCTGGTTCCTCAAATGACCGCAATTCTACATTTCTCACCCAAATCTCCTGAATTTAAAGGATATGGGATTTTAAACGTTCGAGTCCAGAAAAATGTTGTTTTCCAGGGTTTCTCAAACCCGGGAAACCCAAATGTCCCAGTCGACTGGGTTTAGTTTAAATTCAAATGCTCTTGAAAGACTGAAACCTTTCATAAACATTTAAAGACAAGATATGAAACCATCTTGCTCATTTGGCTTTATTTAGATTTCACTTTTGATTTTTCAGCCCCCTGCGCCTGTTGTTTTCTAATAATTGTGGTGTTGATTTTCAAGTACTGTCTTCTAATTTTGAGGTACTTTCTGGACAAATTATACAATCGTTTTGTTTTTTTTTTGCACAAATTCACAAAGGTCTGAACGTTTTGCTTGTCGATATTTACAAAAACAAAAAAGAATTTCGCCCCAGAAAAATTCAAGCTGTCGAGCCTTCATGGATTTGTGTTGTCGAATGCCGGATCCAGTTTCCCGGGTTAACTGACCATCAACCGAAATTTGCTCACGGATCAGAATATGGGTCTGTGGCTTTTTGAGCGTTAAATTTGGGAACTGCAGTGTGGAGAAGGCTGAAATGACGGAACAGTGAGTCAGTAAGCGACAAACGATGCTGTGCCAAAATAAATTAAAACCTGCTTCTAAAACAAAGAAACTCCTGAGAAACACAAAGGGAGAGGGGGTGGTGATTGAGGCGCACGTTGAAGACATTGAGGCTCAGTTTCTCTCACATACATGAACATACGAGCAGGTACACACATATACCCCCCCCCCACACACACACACACATACATGCCAGCTGCGGCACTGCAGGAAACAAAGTGCTGTTCTCACCAAATACTGAGGGGGCGCCATCAGTAGCCGCATGTTTGACACATGGTTGGTCTGGAAGAGTCATAGAGAGTTAGCCTAGCTTAGCATGAAGATCTGTAGCAGGTGGGCTGTTAGCATCACCAAGTGAGTGGAGACATTTCAGCTGAATTTCTTTTCTATGGTGATGACGACGGCGATGATGGAACAAACAAATCTGTCAGACGGATGCTTTCACGGATTTAATGGTTTTTAAGGTAGATTATAGAGACTGAAATAAGATTCCAGGGCCTTGACTTACACTTAATGATTTTATTATGTTTTTAAATTTTGATCATTCAAAGTGGCCTCTTTAGGTCCTTTTTAAGTGATTCCTTGCAAATGTAAGTAACTTGTCATTTATTTTGTGCTTGCTTTTAAGTAATTCCATAACAATTCATCAATGACATTTTCTAATTACTTTTAACTCATTCAAAAATAAGCATGTTTCCTAAAGTACAAACTTGTCAAGGAACGATACATATTTTTTTGGGGCTGGACAAGAAAGGAAATTTCTCTTTTTTGCTAATTTTTAAGGGATTTTTTTTTTTTTTTTTTAATTTTCACATTTTAGAACAGTAAAACTATAATTCGTGGTCAATCGAATGTGAAGAACATTTTGCATTTCCATTTCGGGGACCCCTAATTTGAAATATTGTTGCTTCGAGCTTTAGATTCTGCTGTGATTGAAATGGCAAAGCCATTGGAAAGAGGCTGAGATATTGGCATTACAGACTTGTAAATATATATATATATTTTTAACATCTGTAAGATGACGGCTAACCACTTTAAAACGCTTGTTTTCTGAATGTATGTTGGATCACATTGTATATTAGGTCTGATAAGGTTACAAGAATTACTTTTCTGACTGACGTGTCTCTTATCTTCACATTTTTTTCAGTTCACACTGTCGGTGTGACACACGTCGCTCCACGTTCAGATAAACAAGGTTAAAACTGGTCAAGTCTTGGGAGACGACTTTTTAATGTCAACCAATGAACTCCTCTTTTCTGAAATTGGCCCTTAAATTTCAGCCTACGACTCTCTATTCTTTGAATATGTTCTCGGAGGATAGGATGAATTTTTGCATTTGACAATCATCCATTTTTTGCTTCTGAATAGTCATTAACATTATGTCAAGAGTATTAGTGTTTTTCATGTTGTACCAACACACTCAGACAAACCCATTAAACTCATGTCAGTTGTCCTGAATTTTCTGCTTCCATTTTACTACGCTAACAGCTAACACCTGCTGTCTATGTGCTGCACTACGCTAACCACCATGCTGTTAGTCTAGTTAGCACAAAGATTAGCAGCGGAGGGAAACTGCTAGTGTAGCGGTGTCAGGTTGATTGACAGGCGTCTCAATTCTGCAGGTCAGACACCTCCGTGATGATTGCTCACAGGACGGAAGGCGGGGAGGGGGGCAGGTCAAGGGTCATTTACAATAAACTACAGATATATACACACACCCAAATTGTACAGAGAACAAATATGTACATGCTCAGGGTTTTCTAGTTTATATCAATCCTTCCAACACGGCGATTCTTCTTCTGTGGTTGCTGCTCAAAACAGTTTGCAGCCTGTCTGGCGGGGCTCCAGTCCACTCTCCTCCTCACCTGTGGTAACATGGCCAGGGCTGGGCTCATGAGGCTGTCAAGTCACATGATTCTGACAGGCCACTTAGCTGTTTTTTAGCAGCGTTCTGTCTTCAGAAGATGACAAGTTGGCCATGGATGAGGACGCAGACCCTACAGCAGCAGTGGAGAGAGAAGACAAGGAGGAGGAGGTATGGGATGGGAAGGACAGCAGCTGTCCGCTCTCGGAGGAAAGCAGTGAGCAGGAGCGC
Organism: Fistularia tabacaria; assembly: GCA_901007705.1. Taxonomy (NCBI): domain Eukaryota; kingdom Metazoa; phylum Chordata; class Actinopteri; order Syngnathiformes; family Fistulariidae; genus Fistularia; species Fistularia tabacaria. The sequence continues at coordinate 26,794 of CAAKHD010007140.1, forward strand.
AGGTCCACGGTCTGCAGGGAAGGGCAGCGACGCAGCAGTGGGACACTCTGCTCCGTTACCTTCACGCAGCCTTAAACACAGAAGCCAGTCACATCATTGACCAGGAAAAGAAATCTGATACCATTTCCCCCCCCCCAACAGTTGATATTAATCAAGTGGGACACTCCCCTGTGAAGGGGAGGGGAAAACTAAATCTTTCTGCAAACTGAAATTCACCGAAACGTCGTCATTTAAAAACGTGACTAATGACGCCCACTCAGGCGGGTGGGAGGGAACCCAGAAAACTGTGTGTGTGTGGGGTTACCTGCTAAATTGATGTGAGTGAGACTCTCTCTCAGGGGGGAGACAGGGGAGGTCAGGGTGTGTACCGTCTGGTCGCTTATGTTCCCACAGTGACTCAGGTCCAGCTTGGCCAGGTGTGGAACATAACGCACCAGCAGACGGGACGAGGCGTCAGTCAGGTCCAAACCGGCCAATCGCAGCTCAGTCACATTCTGAAAACGCCCCACTCTGGTCTCACCGTGAGCTGAAGCAGCAATCCGAGACGTCACCATTTAGAGATACACTTACACGACCCTGAATTTGCTTTGAAATACTGAAGATCTAGGAGGGTGCTCGTCACCTGTCCTAGTGTCTGGTGGGGGCACCAGCAACTCTCTCAGGTGAGAGTCTTTGAGGTCTTCGACTCTGCTGAGGTCCAAAAGCCTCAGACAAGGACAGACTGCCTGACACAAGGCTGAGACCACCGGCCAGGGGCAGCCCGCCACATTCAGTTCCAGCAGACCTTGAGATCCAGAGCAGACAGGAAAGGACAGACTAAAGTTCCTTCTGTCCAGGGATTTCAGACAATGGGGCGAGAGTGAAAGACACTTGAGACTGTGTGTTACCTGGCAAACGGTTGATCAGCCACATCAGCTGCTTCTTGGAAATGTTGGTATAGCCCAGGTTTAGGGAGATGGGCTGTCGGCGTATTATACCACTTAGCATTGGGGGAGTGATCGAACGCTGGCAGCTCAGGTCAATCTGAGTCCACAAGCGTTTGTCACAGCACCTGCAAAAGGTGCGGTTAGCTTGATTAATGACTCAGATAATCAAAAATGCAAGACGAAGGTCCCCAGATTTCGGTCCTCCTTGTTGCCTGACAAGGACTCATCATGTAAATCGGGCTGACGGGAAAAGACTCATTGCTTGGTTCTTTTGTGAACTATCGGATCGCCTGTCGCTTTTCCACCTTAAGCCGACAACAATTCTCAATAATAAGATATTGTTTATTATGTGTGATCATAGTAGCCAGAAGCCAGACTTTATGTGCTCACAACCCGGAGTTAGTTTTTTAAGCCTGGATGTTTGTCCAGAATAGAGAAAGTGCCTGAGCTTTGGTCTGACAGAGTGGAAGGTCTTGTCCACTACCACTCTACGGCCCTTTTCACACTTGTACTGCAAACCAAACTTAGCAATGCATTTCTCTGAGAGACCGGGTGTGAAAAAACAACTGCTCGAATCAGTCGTTTGGACATTGGACGGTCTTTGATTAACCCATTCCAGTGTATGAGGGTTTGTTACTGTGAATAGTCACATCGGTTCTCCGGCGGACTCACAGCGAGTGAGTGTTTTGGTAAGGTTACCATACAGCTGGAGATAAGTGAAAATATCTATTGCTAAAAAAACAATTTACACAAGACATCAACACACACCATGTCTAATGCCTGGCTTACATCTTAGGATTTTCCAGTCGCAAGCGTAAAACTGGCAGTCGCCAGGAAACCACAGGAGCTGTAAGACGGTCTCAGCGGAGTCCCGTCATCTCAGTCGTTGAATGTGAGCTGGGAGTCTCAGGTCTTAGTGCAATCGTGGCTCAGTCTTTTCCTAATCTCAGGACTTGCGACAACATCATACATGTTTGATATCATCGCAGGCCTACGTGTTATGCCACTGTAAAGACTGAATCAGCAATGAATAGATTTGCTCCAACAAATTGCTCCTGAAAGAATCTAGTTGCACTTTTCCGTGAGTCTTTTCAAAATCTTCAGATATCAAACCCGAAGTCTTTGGTCTCAGCCAGGCTCTGCACGTAGTAAGATTACACTGAGACTTGAGACTCTAGAAACTAGTCTTGAGGTGTGACCTTGTGTGAGTTGCTAGTTTTACACGAGTCCTTTTAAAACCTTTCCTCTGAAGTCTTCGGTCTTAAGAAGTAAGCCCGGCAGATCGGTGTCGTACTCCTGCCCAGGACACATTGTCTCAAACCCGCGTCAAACTCCAAACCTCATGTATTGCTGGTTCGTCCAAAGCTTCAACAAAAAAAAAAACAGTCTGAAATTTGAATTGACTCACCAACGGCTCCAGGTGCGACACACCCTCATGCAGACACACAGTTCTCTCTGGCTCAGGTGCGTGAAGACTCGCAGCCACACGTCACGTGTCATGACGTGGGAGGAACCCGAATCCAGTGGCAGGCAGCTGGGCTCCGGGCAGGCGGGCGGTGGCCGCACCAGGTGTCTCTCCATCTGGACAGGGCGTGGAGGTGAGGGCACGGCAGGTGGGCTGCGCTTCATCATCTGAGAGCGTGGGGCAAGGCGGGACGGCTGGGAGCAGGGTGAGGCCGCCATCGCTGACATCAACAGGCCGCCACCCCCTGGACCCCCTCCACCCCCATTGGATGTGGGTATGGAGGAGGAGGTGGAGATGTTCCTGTATCCAGCAGAAGTCTGGTTCTTGCTGCCACTACGGATCTTGTTGCTCCGGCTCCCGCTGCCCTTCATCCCGCCCCCTATTCCCCCACTGTGTCTATGATTGGCCAGAACACTGCTGGCATTTTCCTTCTCTCCCCCTTCCCTTCCCCCTCCCGTTCCTCCCCGTGTCCGGCCATTGCGCGCCTCCTGCCCGTTGCTGCGCTGCTTCCCTGTGAAGCTATCATGTTGCGAGGACAGAGGCATCTGATTTGAGGAGAGGGGGGATGGCGGGGGGAGGGACGTGGAGTTTTTCCTGATCCTGTCCGATGCGGATGTGTCCTCCTTGTCTCCATCCATCATGGCTTTCCGTCCCCGTGGAGTTAACCCGGCGTCTCCTCGCCGCCGAGCTTTGTCCCCTGCGCTCCCCCCTTGATCTTCCTCCAGCTCCTCTTCATCTCCCCTCCCCGCTTCCCCCTCTGACTCCTCGCTGGCGCTGAAGCCCAGTTCTGCCAGCCGGCGCTCCCGCTCCTTCTCCCGCTCCCGCTCACTTCGGGTTCTCTCCCGCTCAGCTCGACTGCCGCTGCTGTTTCCATACACCACGGGAGGTGGGAGAGCCGGCGAGGATGAAGAGGGTGAGGAACCTGCTTCCCCCTGTTCCCCCCGCAACGAGTCATCCGAGTCGGACTCTGAGTCGGACTCTGAGCTGGAAGAGGACGAGGATGAGGACTCCGGCCGGCGCTCCAACAAACACATCCTCTTGAAACGCTCCAGTTTCTCTCGGTGATGTGAGCGTTGATCGGCGCTGGATGTGCCCCCTGCACCGAGAGCACCGGGCTGAGAGACCGAGGAAGAGGATGCTGAGCCTTGAAGACCTCCGGCTCCCATCCCAACGGATGAGGCGGGACCGTTGGACTCTACTCCTTCCTGTTTGGGTTTCTGACACAAAAAAGAAAAAAAAGAAAAAAAAAATGACCATCATATTTGAGTCCATGCAAAAAAATGATTCTATATTTTTTTTAGCATTTCTTTTCTGTGTAGTTCTTAAGGAGGACAAAATGCACTTTATCAATAAGCAATTTAAAAATCAGGACACACAGCAGAGCTGTTTTGCAGCTTCTGACCTGAGATCCAGAAAAGGAGAGCACTGCCACACATATTTGCAGAATAAAGAATAGAAGCAAAAACTTAAAATTGAAATGAATCAAATGATTTATCCATTTGTCTATTTATACCGCCTGGTCCACGAGTAAATGGACAAGGACACAGGGTATAAGGTGTACGATTTAAAGGTGACTTCATGAATATAAATAGAAAATTATAAATATACACAGAGGATTTACAACAAGGAGAAAAACAGAGATACTCTGAAGAACACAACAGAGTTTAGAGCTTGAAAGACAACATCTAAAAAGCCCTTCTTCGGTTGTTCAACTAATGTTCTTTGAACAAAACCTCGATCAACTGGAGCCAAAATCATGGAAAGACAAATGGATGAAGAAGAATGAAGCTGCTTGTTGTCTTAAGCATTCATTGTCTGTCAAACATGATGAAGAAAGAGTAGCACACAGGCAGGCTGGTGATGATGGCTCCCTGCCGAATGAAAGGGTTGTACCTTTCGCTGAGAGCCAGCTAAATGGTGTAAAATGAGAACTGAAATATACAGTGCAGATGGATAATGAGCAAAAATGTACTTTGAAAGCCACTCAAGGGTTCTCTCGAGTTATATAAAAAAGATATCCTTCTATGGCTAAGTCAGTCACTTGATCTTGGCCATGTGGCAGATCAAGTTTTCTGCAACAGGAGACCAAACTAAAGGCAGTATGATCCCAAACAAGAAGCAAATAAAGGCTTGGCAAAGGATCTCAAGGAGAGAGATGCAACATGGCTTTCTTCTCAACCAAAATGACAGAGGGGGAAAAAAGAGATTATAAAACTACTGCTTTGTAAAATGCCTAACTCTTTTTGAGGCTGCTAAATCCATCGAACTTTGTCAGGCTAACCTGTACATTTTTTTATATTTGGGCTATATATTGTTAAATTAATTTTCTGGAATTTAATTTTTAATGGCAGCAGGTCCCATTTAGTTTGTAGAAAAAAAGGTATAAATAATGATTTAATTTCCATACCTTTTTGAGGCGTTTTTCATGGGGGCCCTTCATCTGAAAATAAATCAGAATTTCAGTTCATAATGAAAAAGGGGAATTGTTTTTTCAAAAATTTGTTTCCTAAAACCAAATAATATATAATATATAATAATAATAATAATAATAATAATAATAATAGTAATAATAATAATAATAATAATAATAATAATAATAATGAATAAAGAAAGACTGCGACTTTTAAGGTGACATCAAAAATATTTTTATTTTAGCCACTTTACAAGCATCTCATTAAGAATCCTTATCTATAGCCCATTTTTGCTACTTTTAACTAATTTAATTAGATTTTTCTGTTACAAGTTGCTGAGCCACTTTTCATAGGTTTTGTTTGAACATTTTAAAATGATTGAAAGTTATAAAATATATATTTAAAACATATAAAGCCTTACAACAGGCATGATTGGTATACTGTCCTCGACAAACGAATGACGTCTAGTAAATTCACACCAGTCGGATTCATTAAATGCAGTACTAAAAAAGGAGAACAAACATGACCATAACATGCAAGAACTACACACCCCATTGCCAGTTTGAATAATTAAAGCCGCTTCTTGCATCCTCTTCAAACTCAAAGATATTTGATGTTAAAATCTGAGGTTTCTCCTAAGAAACTTCCTCGTTTGGTTTCAACATTTATAACGGTTCAACTGAGACACCTCGGCTCCTTGGCTTGCATCCCACAGAAAATACTGCTTTCTTATTGACTGCCATTTTCGATTAAAGACACATTTCAATGGCAAACCGTGACCCATGTACATGTTCCCTGTCACTTACTGGTTCTGGGGGCTGACTCAGGGGGTTCAACAGCAATCCTGACCCTAGTATTGGGGTCTTGCGTCCACCCTGACCTGGTGAAATTATCCCACTCTGCACTGGAAATGTGAATAATTTCGACAAAACACTCTCCTCACCTTCTTTTTAGTCCCGCTGTCAGCCGGTAGCTCCTTCTCCTTTTTCCTCTTGTGCCCCCCATCAGTCCTGCTGCCCTCCATTCTTCCCACCTCCTCCAGGGAGGGTGGGGCCTTCTTCTTTGGGGGTGGGTCATCTGTCAGCTTCCAGCGGCCAACCTCCCCGTTATCCAGCCTTCGCTTTCCCAAGGCATCGGCCGGATCCTGAATGGGGCATACAATCGGTTAGCTCACTTCGGAATCCCTCGTGGGTACACGCGGTCAGATGATAACACAACTGCAAATTAGATAAGATCCGACAAGAAAACGAATCGGCAAAAAATATCTCTGACATAGTGTTACATTAAAACATATTTGAACTAGGCAAGCAAGATGGCACAATCGAAGACATATTGTACAGAAAAACTGAAATCTTTGGAGATGAGAGGCTCCTCTTAATTAATCATGTCACAGACATCTTCTTCTTCGATACACCTTTTTGGGGATTCTCCAAACCAAACTGTCTTTCTACTGAGCAAGATAAAGTCAGCCTTATAAGTTATGTCAGGTGACCTGACTCATCGGTAGGCCCCTCACCTTACTGGTTTTGCCCTCTTTGTGGCATTTTGGACACTCCCAGCAATTTGGAATCTCATCGTTTATGATGCCTTCAGCTTTCCCCATCTGAGGAGACACAAACCACACATCATTCATCTGTGCAGAGAGTTAAAGGTAAATTCGATACCAAACGAGCTGCTTCAGAATAATAATACAAATAAAATAACTTTACAAAAAGGTTTTTGATTTGGACTCAATTTTTGCCCTCATGCAATAAAAGCCTTTTATGGGGTTTATTACATTAGAGAAGTAAGAAAAGGAAAAAACTGCATGCAGTTGTGTGTACAGTTAAGTGTTTAAAATGATAAGTCTGCAAGTCAAGAAAAGCACTGTTCTAATCACAGTTGGTGTGATTGATTTTTGCTTATTTATTTTCTTAATAGTACATGAAGGCATGGTCTCGTAGTGCACTATTTTTTGCGAAATTATGTGACTTGCACAAAACCGGCAGAAATTTTCCAAGTGGATTTGAGGGGTTTTTTGAAGCTCTGTTGAGAAAAAAAAAATTTGAATATCTTCAAAAGCAAAGGACAGGAACATGTCATTTTTGCACAAAACCTTTTTAACAAACTTACTGACCTTCAGGCAGCTGGGGTGGATGATCTCATTGCAGATGGTGCACTCCATCAGAGAAAGACTGAACTTCTCCTCCTCAGAGTCCACTGTGTCCTCCTTCCCTGCCTCCCCGCACACAAAACACACTGCTGTGTGGGGCAAAACCGGCTGGAGAGGGAGAGAGAGAACATTAAAAAAGAAAAACCTATTCACTGATTATATAGCAAGTTAGATGGACAAATTAACAACGGCCATATTATACAAATTGCTCCAGTACCAGAGGAGAATTGATTCACATAGACAGGGATGAAACCATCATTATTGACATGTATTCCTCCAGAACCCATGAGACTTGACACTCAAGCACCTTAACAGCTGCGATTTAACAACTGTTAGGTAAATGTCTTAAATTGATCAATAGACTAACAAAGAGGAGAAGAACAGGCACCCTTTTCCTCCAAGAGCGCCTCTAGAGAAACCACCAGTGTGCTCCTGCTTACTCCCCCTCTACTCCTTAAATCCTTCATCCATGCCTCCCGACAAACAGACACTCTTCCTCCTCATCATCCTCCATTACCTAATCCTCAAAGGAATCAAGCATCAATCAATAAATAATAAAACACACCAGATTGACTGGCTTTGTGTGTGTGTGTGTGCGTGTGTGTGTGTGTGTGTGTGTGTGTGTGTGTGTGTGTGTGCGTGTGTGTGTGTGTGCGTGAGAGAGAGAAACCATGACGATGGATCAAAGCCAACTCTTGCTCTCTGGCAGTAACAGCAACCATCTCTGGTTGCCATAGAAACCAGCATTGCTGCCTGCTGGGCTCTGAAGCTATTTGAAGAATCGACACAATCACCACTCACCTCTCACCTTCTGTGTGTGTATGTGAGTGATCATATCAACAGTTCGAAATACAGATTCATCATGCAGTGAAAAGAACCAACAATGAGAATTACAAACTGTCTGATTCCAGCGAGAGAGGACAAACCAGACAACCTAACTTTATTTTGAAGATAGAAGATGACATTGATGATGACTGATTACAACTCACTTAGTCTGATTAGGAGTAAAATATTCAGATAGCAATATATCTACTGATAAATGATTATATGAAGTACAGTAAGCAAATACATTATATCACCAAAAGCTATGAATTGAAGGTGATCTCTGTATACCTACAATCAGGATGACCAAAAATGTATCCGTGCCTTTGAGAAAATAAGAATGCGTAGCATTAATACATGACTGCCTCATCCTTCTGTCTTCGTATAATGTAAGTATGTTTAAGAAATATAATTGCCTTGAGCAGACTTTAGCACTGACATAGGATTTCCCTTGTGCTTATTTATTCATGGCATCCTGCCACAAAATAAGCAATGGTTGCCACATATTAATTTCCTGCTTTTGGAACCAAGTGCCTTCCCCTGCGCTCACAGACACAGGACAACAAACCTGTGGGTAGCATGATGCACACCCTTGTACGAAGCTGTTCTGCAACAAGCTAAGTCAATAAGGGAGAGAGCAATGCACGTTTACGAAGTGCACTGGTTTTTTTCCCCTCCCGTCTTACCGGCTCTGTGTGTAATCAGCAATCAGCTGCAAGACATCTGAGGAGTGGGGGAGGAAGAAACAGCCTACTCCTGACAGAAAGCTTCACGGATACCATCAACAGCTGCACTGCTTGCATAACTTAAGCATCCTTATTTTAACATTTTGATGTTTGGAGGACATTGGGATTTAGTTCATTAACAAAATGCAAATTATGAAATAAAAACATCAGCTGCTACAGGTATTCCAAATCAATTTGCTGTCTGTTTCTTACCGATTCCTACAACACAATATTGGAAGTATTATATGTAGAAGTGCAAAACATAAATAAATACATGGCTAGCGCCTTAAAATTATGGTTGGAACTTGGTCAAACAACCGACCCAATTCACTTAGGTTTGAGACCCTGACATTTGCTGCACATTATGCCTACAATGAATGGCCTGATGAAATTGTACTTAAGTGGGATTCAGCGATACGGCCTCTTGGCCTTGAGTCACCGAATTATCGCAACAACCTGGACTTTGAAAAGACCACCATGAACTGAGGAAAATGACACACTGACCTCTGATAGCTCTGTAGCATCAGAACTTCAAGGCAAATGACTTATGGAGGTCATGACTGCTTATGACTACAACAAACGTAGGCATGTATCATTCCATGTGCACCACAGGCGTCAGTATGGTGATGACACGGATCCCGTCCAGTGCCACTTTTTTTCCTTTTACACTGTATCCACAATTTGTTTCATTGAAAATGTAATCACATTCTACAGTTCTACAGTCAACATTAAACCTTCCTTAGTGGAACTCACATATGCTCATGCGCAAAGACCAACTCGTGTCTGTATGTAGTTGTATGTGTGTCTTACCGCTGTGCACTGTCTCAGCAGGCAGGACTGCTTCATGCGTCCAGGTCCTCCAAACTTCTTCATGTCCTTACAGAAGTGACACTCTCCACACTCGGTCCTCATGCAGGCCTGGCAGCGCCGGCACCGTGTCCGCCTTCGTCTCGCCCCCCCGCCTGCCCCCCCGCCCAGCGCCTTACTGCCTGACATCCCCGAACAAGTCAGCTGCAGACAGAGGAAGAAGAGGATAATGAGCTCTTATCTGAAGATGCAAACCCATATATGTTTTCAAAACCATTTGACAACCTGTCCTAATTTTGTTCAGTACATCATCCGGACTACAAGATTTTCTTTTCAGCTATTCTGTTAACAGACCTGGAAGACCATGACCTCAAATGGATACAAAGTTTTGACATTTCTATCTTATCTTTTTAGATGCTAAAAAATGCTTTTACATCTGAACATGATGTAGATAATTATGAGCTATATCCCTTGGCATCAAAGATTCTCCTGTCTTTACTATACATGTCAAAGACCAAAACAAAGATGAAACCTGAGCTGCTCCCTGGCCAGGCAGCCATCTTTGTTTTGGTCAGGAATTCTTCATTGACAGCAGTCATCCTCTGTTGATTCAAAAAGGCAACATCATTATGGATGGTTTCTTTCACCTTCTAAAGTTTAGAGCTACTGTTTTACACTATCAGCCGTAGGGAATTCTGCTTTTGTGATCAAGGTGATGTCAAACAGTCAGCAAAGCAAAAAAGGCAGAGGATGATATGTAAAACCCATTTGTTGTGACCGATGTTTTCCAATGCTTAACCAATATTTGTGGTGGTCACTGTTTTGAAAGCAGGTGAGACGGACAAACTATAAAAATTCAAAGTTTGATACATTCAAAATATTGATCTGATCATATTTTCAATACCACAGTAAAATAATCCGGACAATGGTGACCATTCGTGCTGGGTGATATAAAGGACCAAAAAGGGGGAACAGTAAAATAGTCAGGTGCATGCCAAATTTTCAGATGCATGGGAAATGCATAGTTTGTCTATGGAGTACATTTACTAGTCTAAGGAGTATAATTCCACTGTAATTAAATGTTTGTAGAGGTTCGAACTGGGAATTACATGGATATTGGTATATCCATGCAATTCAGCAAATCATAACTTAAAATCAATTTGGAAGACAACTCAAAATTAGTAAGAAGTTACAGTCGGGTGATACAAAAAGGGAGTGGAAAGATATCAGAACCAGGAACAAATTGTTTTTTTAGCCTTTTCATTTAGAAACTTTATGTTAGGTTTCATTTCCCTTCAACTGAGCCTTTCATTCGTGAAGCCCATAATAAAATTAAAAGTCTAAACGATATAAATCGCATTACAGAGGAGTAACCATTAATGTTTGTATGTGGTTTTCTGACAAGGTGGACAATGAAGAAATATTCAAATGAAAGCATAGACTTATGAATATCCTCTTTGCCCAGCCTAAAAGCAATTCATCAATAAAGTGATTAAACGATGAGTTTGTAAATCAATGTAATTAAGGTAACACTGAAATATGCATTCATCCCTGTTTTTATTTTGACAGCTTGTTTCCTATTCCATAGTATTTGAAGACCTATATAAACACTATTTAGATGACTATGTGTTCGATTAATTTAGAGCGATGTTTGACGTGCATGCTTTAGTTGATTTCAACAGGCTGATGAAAACACAAGTGGACATATTAAAAAGGAAATTTTCACATGTCACTTGCAGACTCCTGAACTGAAGTAAACAGTAATGAGGCAGTAATGCAAATACAGCTCCCTTGTCTAAAGAGCTTATGCAACATACCATGAATTAACCTGTGATTTACACACCTGTTAAAGACTTGGCAAAATGTTAAAATTATTTTCCATTATAACAATGACATTTTAAAAAATGAAACATGTTCCTGATATGACTAAAACATGTTCTTGAATGTTCTGTTTTGACTTTCTAAATGTATCCCCCCCCAAAAAAGCTTCTTGCTTTAGCATAAGGGGGGTTTTAGAAGGGCAGGTGGGTAATTCTGATAAGACTGATAATTTCTTCCTGATTAGGTAAATGTATCTTAAATAAAATATGTTTGTGGTCTTTTGAAGTAAGACAAAGTGCAAATGATAAAGCCAGTACTTGGCACTTTCAAGGTAATACCTGACCATTAACACTGAAAAACAAACAAACATTTGAATATTGTGATATTTACTCAACATCACCTGGCAATACCCCTGAAATAGCAGCCTGTGAAACACAATATGAGGGGGTTGATGTTTAACCAGATTTAAACAGTAATGTTGAGTGTCAGTATTCTCTGTATAAAATATCCATCATATGAACTATCAGTTAGAGGGTGTTTGATATTACTGCTTGATTACCTAACCATGGAATATACTTAGTTTTTGACTCAGAGATCCTATACAACAGTTTCTAATTAGAACAATATTAATATTCAGCCGGATAAATATCACATCATTTTAAAGAAATAATATACGCTATTTTCACTGAATTCTGAATTGAAATGTCAATTTAGCGCTTCACCAAAGTAATATTTTTGCTCTTAACCATACATTTCTGGACCTCTTCTATATCCAATTCCATAGAGAATCCGTAAAGGCAATGCTCCCTATGGATAGTCCAATGTGTCAACTCAGCAATTAATGTCCACGAAGTCCTCTTCTGCTCGTAACGAGTTAAAGCACCACCGTTTCTGCTCAAATATCCAGTCCTTTATCAGCAAGCTGAGCAGTGATCACAAAAGCTGCCAGCTAGCTTAGCAGCCCACAAGAACGAAGATGCGCATCTGGCAACACTTGCGGGGGGCTGCAAACTGTTAACAACCAGCACGTTACAGCCACACGAAAGAGTTGAAATATTGTCATAAGCGCAGACATTTGCGGGTTTTGTCTATGAATTACACATATATGACACGAAATATCTCTCCCCATCCCCCCGTAACGTGAAAACTTGCTAACATGCTAACACGCTAGCCCCGCTTTCGTGATCTCTGGAGCTCCATTTAAAACGTCTAATCACGTCTCCGGACAGCCGGAGGTGACCGGACAAATAGCGGGTGACGCCGACGGGGACCAGCACCCACCTCTCGGTGTCAGCTCGCATGCTCCTGGCTCGCTCATTAGAAATTGTAGCAGTTAGCCAACGTTAGCTTCGGTGTAGCGCCGCTAACCGTCCGCTTCCTTGTTTCTTTCTCCGCCAGGCTGCAGTGGCTCCCGGGCTGCTTCACACGCGTCCCATGGTGTTAAACTCGGGTGCTACGGCTAGCTCCCGGGCTAGCCCACTGGACCCGCTGTGAGTTGAAATGTCTCGATTACTAAACGGATCGATATTGATTAGGTGAAGGGCGCAGTGCTGCTGTTCACTCCTCTCCCTCTCTCTCTCCCCCTCTATCCCTCGCTCTCTCTCTCTCTATCAATGTATCCCCCCCGTCTCCCTCTCTCTCTCTCTCTCTCTCTCTCCTCGGTGTGTGTAAGCCTCTCTCGCCCTCCGCTGCTCACGTTACAGCGTGTTCTCTCCTTCCTCCCGGCGGCTCAAATACCTCAAACGGCTGACTGGTGGAAGCGCAGCGCTTTAAAGGGTCTATCAGCTGCTTTCCCCCCACAGATTGAGGCCCCGTAAATTACCGCAGTAACGAGATCCTGATATTAAAGCGCAGCGGTAAAGCTATTGTTCTCCGCATCCATTGTGTGGCTTCCAGTGCGGGGTCGTGCGGGATAGTGAAGGGCTGAGAGACGCGGTGACACCCCCTCCCCCCCGCACCGAAAGGATTACATCACACAGGTGACCACAGATACGCGCTTCGTGTTTGAAGAGATAGTTAAATAAATAAATAAATAAAGTAGTAAATAAAATATCGAGAGCCCCGCCCCTCAAGTAAGACGTCACCGGGAGAGAAGCATCATGGGAACTTGTTGTTTTTATTAATATTCTTACAACACAAACTGTACACTCCGTGCTCGTTTTTTGGGGTGTTTTTTTTTTTAGACTGTCAATCGGCAAGGTTTTTCCTGTTGGTCAAAAATCGTGTTATTTGCTGTTATTGACCACAGACTGATACAAAGGCGTTAGCCACACGACGAACGAATGTACTAAGTACCACATGAAACGCTCTGCCTCTCCAGAGACGTTAGAATGTCACAGGACGAGTATTGCACAATAGTAAATACAAAAAGTAAACTCAAAATGCAAATATAACCGTCCACTGCGTAATTACGCGTATTTAATATATCTCCCTTGTCATGAAAGACTGCGTCATTTTTATCATCACAAATCGAATTTAATCCGAATTTTAATTTCTTCTTGCTTCTTCTAATTTATGATTATTGTATGTGTTCATCTCACAGGACTTTTCTTGCATCACCAGACAAACAATAATGGAACTTGTAATTTTTAAGCGATGAAGCACGACGAATACAATTAAAGTAATCACACCTGAATAATTCAATATTGAATGGATGAAACCTTGTGTAATAACCTAAGCAACGGAGACATAAGGTATTTAATTGGAAAAATGTTTTTTAGAGTTGATGAGAAAATGTAGACAGGAATCTTTACTCATCAGACCATGAACTTTCTTGGCATGGAGAATAGAACAGAATTAGTTTTCTCAAGTAAATCTATAATTTTGATTTATCTTATTGATTTCTCTGTGGACATATTTAACAATATCAAAGTAAGCCAATATTAACACATTCATGACAATCAATCAAATATTTAACTAGATAACTACATAAATGCATTCCAAATCTACTGCAATTATAACTGTGACTTTCACAATCAGGGCCTGCAAGCACGATGACTTGGTCGAGCCAGAAAAGACGGAAAACCTTTATTAGGCACATTTGGTTATATATACAGCAAACATCAGCGAAATTTGATCACTGCATTTAACCCATCATGGATGAACCATGATCAGCCCCTCAGCAGCAGCCAGGGAACAGTTAGGGGTTCAGTGTCTTGCTCAACAACACCTAAACAGACTAGGGGGGCCTCAGCGATTCAACCAGGAACATTTGGTTCCAAGACAACCACTCTCACCACCTGAGCTACACCGCCCCGAAGGAAAAAAAAACATTTCAATCGTGTGCCTCAAAATAAAAGTAACTAATGCCTTCATAAGGCTACAAGAGAGTTGAGGGTCATCCAGATGTTCTTGTCAATAACGTGACAGGTTAAATGGAAATGGCTGAGAGCCACTTGTTGCCAAGTGTATAGTAAAAGGACCCTTTACCTCCAGGGTCCCAAAACTCCTCCTCATTTAATTGTGATGCTGGTAAAATTAATTACTTTCCTTTTCTTCAAAATGTTTTGATTGTAATATTCTGTCATTCTTGCCAATTCCCTGGTCTATTATTGTAACTGTATTTCACTTTCTTGCTATATCTCAAGCCATTTTTTGTTTTTCTGATGGATTTTAAGATAAAGCTTTATGCATGTCATTTAATGTAAGGCTGATCTTTATGTTGTACTTTGGGAGGAAATTCTTACTTTTGCTTTGCAAAGATTTTCTGATTTAAGGGTTTTTTCTATTTTTTTTTATCAGTTATGCTATGAACTTGTCATTACCCATGGATTAGGCAGAAATTGACGAGACGTTAAAAGACAAAGGATCACCTTGAGATCACATCAAGGAGTGATGATGAAAAATACATTGGAACACTTTAACTCATAGATTTTTTTTTAAAACAAAAGCATCTCATCATTAAATGAATAGATAATTTGTAGCATTGAGTCCCACTCACGAACTTGTTTATAGTGATATAGTTACTGCATACCAACTGCAAACAGGGTTGGTTACCCATCCATTTCCATGTCCTTTGTTGGTAAGTTAGTTGCCACCTTAGCCGGCACAGATCCGTGATGCTGTGTCAGACAAACACCCTCCCCCTCCCTCCCTCCCTCCCTCCCTCCCTCCCTCCCTCCCCGCCCGCCCGCCCTCTCCTGCTAGCTAACCGGCTAGGTTAGCTCCGTGGCTGGCTCCTCCGTTCAGTATAATTAGTTGAGACGCACCGGCTCCATCAACATTCCGGTGCCTTTTGGACTAATAGGGCTCTCTTTAAACAATTAAACGATAAAGTCAGGCAGCAACGACCCGAGGAACACAAAGTACCAGTATCTTAATATTAAATAATTGAAGATGATTAAGCTCTTTTCCTTGAAGCAGCAGAAGAAAGACGAGGAATCTGCTGGAGGAAATAGAACCGGAGCCGGGGGTAAAAAAGCCAGTGCGGCCCAGCTCCGAATACAGAAAGGTAGGCTAGTCAGCGCCACGGGAGGCTTTTAAGCTGGTCGTGTCTGTTCATCAGATTAGTTACCAGTAAACACAGAGTAACTGGACCCCTTTCGAGCCAAGATAACACGAAGAACTCATGGAGGCTAACTGCTAGCATGCTAATCAGAGGCTGAATGGTTGCGGCCAGTTTGTGCTACATTTGAAAACAAAACGCAGCCAGCCAGAAGCTAGCCTCTAACACGTTATGTTAGAGTGGCATGTTAGCCCATAGCTAACAGACATCCCCAGCTACAGATCAACCTACATTTGACAGCTTCTGTTGACTAGACATAACGTGACTTTTCAACTAGCTTGCTTTTTTAGCTCACTGTTAATAGCTGGCATCGGATAACGTTCTGTCTCAGCTCTCCGGTAATTTTACCCAGATTGTCAAACTTCTCTCTGTTGTTGGGTCTTACTGTCATGACGTCAAATTTCTCTACCGCCCCGTTAAAATTCAGCGTCTTTGATCACCAGACACTGACACGGGACAGACCAATGCAGCAGATTACCTCTGACCTCTATGTGATGGGTGCCAGGTTTTTGTGTGTCCATGACAGGAGTTGGGATGAATTCCATGCAGTTTTATGATACATCTTGGTGGCAATATTATCTGACGCATGGGTGCCAAATGTCCCTTCACAAAGTCACAATATAGTCATCTCTACCAATAGAAGGTGTCAGATGCAGTCGGTTTGACATTGTTCATCGGTCTATGCAAAGAACTCCATGTTCGAATATAAGTCAGCATTAACAAAGTTTTATTCAAAAATTCAGACTGCTTTGGTCAACCAGGTATGTATGGCAAATAACAAACAACCTCTTGGTTATACTGCATTTTCTAAATTCACTTTTCACAGGGACTGCCTGATATTTGTATCTAAATGCGTTAACCACTCGGAACGTATAGGGCCTATACGCATGTATGAGGATTTGGCAGACAAGACAGAAAATGAAGAAAAGTAGCTGAACACTGAAACAAATGTCAACAGATAGCTGCTTGCACTGTCTGCCTTGGATGAAGAGGAGAGTGAAAAAAAAACAAAAAAACCTGTATGGTCCATGAAATTGTCTGTTATTTTATTTTCACTTTTCTCCAGAAGGTTAAAAGAGAGTGCTTTTGACATCCATCAAAAATGTGCAAATTCCACCTTTTCAAATACATGAAATGCACCATGATAAAAAAACAACCCTATCTGATCAGTCCGCTGTGTTGGCATATAGCTGATCTATATGTTCTACTTATAAAGGAGGCCTGAAATGGATCTGAGAGTATTCAACACTCTTGGAAAGTTTTACCTTCCTGCTTACTCGGCCAATCAAAAGTCATATCTTTGCCACACATGAAGAAAAAAATTAGAACTGAGTCTCTTAAGCTGTTTAGTCTAAGGGCTGATTTTCTTTGCAGCTGAAGGGTGTACACAAGGGTGTACAGTTTTTTTTTAGAATTGTAATACCACCTATTGCCCTAGGAGTTTCTCAGTCATTCAGGTCGGGGTTAATTCTTGTCAAAATTTTCTTCTTGTGGCAACTGGACTTGACTTTCTTCCCTTGAAGATGTTTCGCCTCTCATCCGAGAGGCTTCTTCAGGTGGAACTGCAGTGGGATGAAGGGATGAGGTGAAACGTCTTCAAGGGAAAAAAATCAAGTCCAGTTGAGAAGAAGATTTTGACAAGAATACCAACTATTGTTGTTACAGCATTGTGATTATATCATATTACAGGAACTCTACTAATTCCCGTAAGTTTTTGTTTTTTGTTACACCTGGTTTTGGTTGTCTATGGCTCACTATCACACACAAAAAGCTAGAAGTTCATGTCAGTCCGCAACTCGCCTTTTTATGCTCAATTTCAACTTGCTGTGACATCCACGATCCGGTTCTCAGCAGCAGCATTTCAGTCCCAGGAGTTAAAGACGACGTAAAGTCATTTCAGTGCTCAACAAATAATGTGTTCGATAGATGATATGAGAATTAACAAAAGTGCAGTACCTCACAATGTAGTCATAGTAAAAAATTCAATGTACAAAAAAGATAGAGCAGTTAAGGAACCACTTTCATCTTTCTTACACTTTCTTCTCCCCCGCCTGTAACCTAACTTTTTAAAGTGTTTAATGTAAGCCAATATATGGTCAATTTAATTCAGGCAATATTCTGGTCCATGTAACATTCATTGTGCAGATTGACATATTTTTAATCAAATAAACTACTGCTGGCCAATATAGGGGACGACCTGGTATACTGTCTCAAATCTACCACATGATGATACATAATGTTGGACTGAAAAAAGAAGACAGTTGTGCAATTTGCACGATCAAATGTATTGTAGCAAATGTTTTATGTTCTCTTAGTCCCTCTGGAATGTCCTTTTTGGGGGCACTGATCAGACACTAACATTAAAATATTTACATATGTCATTGAATGGCGAAGGAATATCCCAGTGTGAACCTGATTGAGGCCCATTAACAACATTACTGTGTAAGAAAATGAATCTCAAATTAAATTTGAAAAAATACTGTCATAAATGTATCATAAGGTTTCTAGCAAATGTTTATTGCCATTAAATTGCATTTGATAAGATGTAAAATAACAATATGATATTGGCTCTAAATATTAGCATTATCCCCCTTTAATATACTATTTTCACTGGGTGATTTTTAAGTCTTGGTATTTACATTTCTTTTTCATTAGGTTATCAACATTTGCACTTTATAACACTGCTGCTGCATATATGTTTAACACTTTAGATTTAATTCTGTGCTGGGCCACTTCATACAAAATTTTGGTTCTGTGTTTGCTTGTTGCATACTGAATGACAAACTCTGTCTAAGTGTAACATAGTACGAGTGTACGGATATGGTTACTGGAATTCCTCGTTTCAGTATCCACTGCATTCTTATTCGCACTGAGGTTGTTTGATCGCAACATTCTCTTTTGTGAAGTGTTGGTACAATTTTCAGGGGGCCAATCATCTACATCTGTGATTTATTTGTATATTTATAACTTCCGTGTTGTTACTTCAACTCTTTTGTGAGTGTCAGGTTGAAAAGCAATGAAATGTCACTGTACATTAAGGTAATATGGAAACTCAAAAATCACATTTTTAATTGAACCAACATCCCAGTGTCATAGGAGCAGACGATGTAGCTTTAGGGCAACAGCCTCCTCGTTTGACCATAGACACTACTCTATAACGAGTTTCCTGCAGCTAGTTTTGTTATTGCAGTGTATTGTGGGATAAGGGGAAGACTTTTATTTTGAAATGTTTGAAATATGTATCTTTGCCAGACATCAATGAGTTGAACCTGCCAAAGACGTGTGAGATCAACTTCCCTGATGATGATGACTTGCTCAACTTCAGACTCATCATCTCACCAGACGAGGTGTGTCTATCTTTTTGTCCCAATAAATTAGAATCTCCCATGTCGGTCGTCATGGGAGGTTTGGTCGATCGGTATGAACGTCAAAGTTAATAATTCACTCACTAATATTGTTTTCCTCCCAGGGTTTTTATAAAGGAGGAAAGTTTGTCTTCAGCTTTAAGGTGAGATAAACCTGTCTTCTTTCCCCTCGTCTGTCCTGAATCATTTAAAAATGATTTTTCATGACAAAATGTGTCACACCCCTTTTAAACATAAGAGACTCTAAACAACCTAATCCAAATACAACACCAGATCTCTGCTCTAAAATGAAATAAACTGTCCGACTTTTGGAGAGCTTAAAGCAAGAAGGGTACCCGACCCCAGGAGATCCGATGGGGAGAAGAATATCTGACTTCTGCACCCCGAATAGTGTACGAGGTCAGTTCTACCAGGGATCCCAAAGGATCCAGCTCCAGTACTAGAGACCCTAATGCCATCACAAGACCAGATTTCTAGGGACCCTGAAAGAAGTGAACTATGTTAAGTCTTGGGGCTCTAAAGGAAGTAGAAGACCTGACTCATAAAAGTGAGTGGTCTCAGTATTTCTGATGACTGTTTATGTTGTGTTTTAGGTAGGACAGGGCTACCCCCATGACCCCCCGAAGGTGAAGTGTGAGACTATGGTTTACCACCCTAACATTGACCTGGAGGGAAATGTCTGTCTAAATATCTTGAGGTAAGTGAGCGCTTGCTGACTGAACGTACCTTTCAGCGTTTGTGCTATTTATATATTTAGAGAGGAGTTGAAAGACTGAAACACTCAAACACAATGATTCGCTCACAGGCTTTGTTCCCAGGTCAGTGGATTCATTTATTTCTTCCCCTGCTTGATGTATTGACAAAACTGATATTTCTACAAAGTATTTGGCTTAATGGTGAGAATTGGGTGAAAATGCTTGAAAATGGCAATCAAAACAATAACTTTCCAACAAAGATTAAACAGCAGTTTCCTGAAATTTTTTCAAAACTTGCATGAAGGGTCTTGATGATATTAAAAAAAAATACAACAACAAAAAAGGATTCAAATGCTTGTAATTCAACCCTTTTTAAATAAACTATTGACTTTGCCCTCGGATTTTTTTTAGCACAATTAAGCAGCATGTGTATCGATTAGAGAAAGAACATCGAAAAGAACCGTTTGTGTGTCCCCCTCCAGGTGCTGCTGTTTATGTTTTAAGCCAAAGTTGTAAAAGTTAGACGTATCAAAATTGGTGGCTGTTTGCTCATCAACGTGTTGTTTCCTGTTGTTGACAGAGAGGACTGGAAGCCGGTTTTGACAATAAACTCCATCATCTATGGTCTACAATATCTTTTTCTAGTAAGTTCTCATCACAATCCTTTATTTACCTACAACTTCCAGTCAGTGTGTGTCTTACGTTGCTCAGATCAGTGGCATTTCCTGCACGATCTTGAAATGGAAGCGCCGCAGTTACTGGATAACGGAAATTTTAAAGTGAAACACAGAATGAATCTGAACATATTTGAATATCAAAAGTAAAAACATGATAAGAAATAGGGAGATGATTCAAAGGCACTCTCAATCTGATAGCGTCTTCGGTTTAATACATTACTTGCTATCCGAATGCAGGTACAAGAAAAAAGACACAGTTGTCGTGATGAGGTTGATTGTGACACGAGTATTCTAACAATTTCATAGACAGGGTTGAATAGTCTGTAACTAACAGGTGCACCTGACGTTAATTTATTGTCCAAAAATCTGCTTCGACGTTTCCCTCGTGCCGTAATGTGTGATCTGACCCTGTCATCCTTTCCCCCCCACCCTCAGGAGCCGAACCCTGAGGACCCCCTGAACAAGGAGGCAGCAGAGGTTTTGCAGACAAACAGGCGACTCTTTGAGCAGAACGTCCATCGCTCTCTGCGTGGCGGCTACGTGGGCGCCACCTACTTTGAGAGATGTCTTAAATAACTTGGCATCCCACGATCCTCCCGAGCCCCCCCCCCCCCCCCCCCCCCCCCCCCCCCCCCCCCCCCCCCCCCCCCCCCCCCCCCCCCCCCCCCCCCCCCCCCCCCCCCAGTCCAGCTCGGGAGCTGCAGCAGCGTCAGGAAGCAGCACGCCAGAGGACGCTTTTCTGTTTCAAAACAAAAGAAGATGACAACACCCGCACCTCCCTCTCTCCCCCTCTGCCCACATATTTGTGTTTTACTTTAAAGACGCAGCATTTTATAGTTTACACACCACTGGGGGGCGCCGACAAGCCACATAATCCTGACTGGACTGACGGCCCGCGGCAAAGGGGGAGGGCAGGATCAGTGAATGTTGATGCCTCGAATGCCATGATGATGATGCTGATGTTGATGATTTTTTTTTTTCTGTTAGTTTTGTCTTTGCGTGTTGCAAAGACATCTGCCATCAGTCAGCAGGCCACACCCCCTCTCCCAGCTAGCAAACTCCAAACTCACAGACCCACCCCCCCTGTACATGCAGATAGTCTCCGCATCAAATTCTTGACATGTGGTTGCGTTTTTTTCACAAAAATATTAACAGCAGTAAACTGCTGTTTGTTATGACAGTCTCTGATCCGGGTCAGGGCTTAATAAGTTTCCAGTTTGGAGGGAGGGGCTTGTGAGTCAAAAGGAACTATAAAAAAAAGTTCCTCCCAGCAAAAACAAACCAATCTTTGAATTTGTTTTATTTATTCATATTACATCAGCGAGTATCATTTAAAGAATATATAAACTCGCCAGTATTGTCCGATGAGCTTTGGCCTTACGCCATGTAGCTGGACTATCTCTCCAACAACCGAGTGAAATAGCTGCATCGCTGCCTTGAAATGTCACTGACGTCAGAACACGTTTCATGTTGGAGGAGGGGCTCTAAGTGAGAAGGGCTTGTTGAAGTAGATGGAGCTTATCCCATAATAGCTAAAGTACAGTGTGGTGGAACTTCTGAATGTGGTAAGAAGGGGCTAAGAGATCTACAAGTTCTATGAAGCAGACGGGTAAAACTCATTGCATTGTAGTTGATGATGTCATAAATGGTTGAACCTGTAACAGTGTCATCACAGCTTCCCTGGGAAACACCATCACTCCGTTGCAGCATTTACATATTTCGTGGGTGGAGCTTGTGAGTAGACAAAGAAGCGCCTTAAGTTCTGTAAAGAAAGCTGGTCAATTGGAACTGATGAGTTTGGAGTTTGCCATACATGCATGCGCACAAGCGTGCACACACGCACACACACACACACACACACACACGGATACATATGTACATCCCTACATGCATACATACATGTATTCTCACATAAGGAACTTCAAGTTGGGTTGGTGGGGCTGTCCTGGGTTGTGATGGAGTGTGTGTTTAAAGGCGTGGTTTGGGTTGAAGGGTTGGGGCTTGTTTTTATTAAGGGTGGGCTTACTGTTGTGTATATTGAAACCCGGCTGTTCACTTTGACTGCAATATGATTTATGTTAAATAAAATATGAACTTGAATGATTATAACCATGGTGACGCTGAGTGAATGACACATTGTCATGAGAAAACAATGCAGCGTCAACACTGATGGAAAATAAATCACAACACATGAATTATTTAATTTGACCTTTATTTAAATGAACATAGTCTCACTCCTATCTCACATATATACAACTTTCTAATGAGTAGTATTGTGTTAATAGAAAAAAAAATATTTGTGCCATTTTTGCTTTTTGTATTCTATTGTTAACATACTATCTTTCCCTGTTCATATTTTTGATGAAAAAATTGCTTCTATAAACAGCATAACAAGTACAAACATACAGAGGTCAACACATACGGAAGACAATCGAGCACAGCAATACTAAATGTATCATCCCATCAGTCCCCAACAAGGGTATTCCACAAAGTGAACTGCTCACTGCGTTTTCAGCCCCCACCCCCTTTTTCGTACTTGTTAGTTGGCTCATAGTCTTTCTCAAAGCTGACAGTATTATCTAACTGTCCTTTGTCCTAGCCACCATCATCTCAGGAGGAAGAGGCACTCTAGCTATTGCACTGAAGCCTTAACATGCTCTCCAAAATAGTGCTTTAGGTTTTGCTGGTTGTAAATTTGACCCGTCTTCCAGAAGATTTTAGAAATTTCCAGAAGGGATTTTTCCAAAACCATTAACTTAGTTATCCCCCCCAAAAATTCTGGAAAGGAAAGACCATAAAATATTGCCAAGAGACGTATGAAGAACTTGAATGTGTCACATCTTTAAGCAGTTCTTCTGTCTCGATGTGTTTTTAGCAGGCCATCATCTGCGAAACATCGTCTGCGATCCTTGACAAATCTTATCTCGGCAGCTGTTCACGGTTGTTGTTTTCTTCAGAGATTGTGCTTTCTCACCCAAGAACCTTCTTCATTTGTAACTGATCATGGTGAATTTCTGGTGTATAAGCCTGAAGATGGGGGCTGACGCCTGGAGGTGTCCAGTGCACAGGGTAAAAGGTGTTGTATTGAATTGGAATGTAAGGTTCATCCAGGTCAGATGAGGGGTCTTTGCCTACTCCATCATTACATGAGTCATTGGAGTCACCCGAGTCCACAGGAAAATGGGTGTTCATTTTGATGGTTTACACCTTTATAGAAAAATCTCTGATGAACACAGGAGTCAGCTGTGTGAAGTCCGTTTTTTTTAATTCCTAAAAGAATGAAGCAGTAACTCAAGCAACACAGCGAAGGCGCTTGCTCACCAAACAAAGATACACAAGATCTTCATTCTTTTATTCGGACATTCTTCTTTTGAAATGTGCTAATAGTGCATGTCTAAGAATGACTCGTCCCAGTCCGAATTCAATAAATCATCACAGCATTTACAAGGCATGCCCGTCCAGTGGAGGAGCTTTCCTCGCGGGAAAATTTCCAAATAAATGATCATCATGGTGATACCACCTCATGGTGTCAGCGAAGTCTTCTCCGTCATCTTCTCATCATCACTTTTCGGTAAAAGACACAGGTCTCCAATCTTATTTTAGCTCTGCTCCACCCGAGATTTCCACAAATAAGTTTTCTCACAGATAGAGGACTCCCAGATTGAGGAGGTTTGTCCGAGATCAGGATATCCGAAGTATCTTGTGTCATTTGCCAGCACTTGGTAGTGCTGTATATTTGGGTTCCTCCATCCATAGGCCGGGTTATCCATGTTAATTAGTGACAAGGTTTGAACTGGCATAAATGAGACTGTGATTTCTATTTGAGCTCATCTGAGGTGTGAGCCCAATCTTTAACTAGCTTTGGGATGTCAAATCCAAAATCGCAGAGCACTTCATTGGGTGGCCAGACCTTGGTTTTTGGATCGTAAAGCTTGTGCTTACAAACTCTACAGGTTTCTTTCCATTCTGCAAAAAGTCCTTAGTCATCAACTGTATTGATGGAAAATGAATATGGGCATTATCATCAGTACCATATACTGTACATATGAGCCTCCTACGACCCAAGCTCTTGGTAAGCTTTCTTTACTTTCTTTTTGCTCTTTGGGCTGATTGGAAGCTGAAGAGTACAAAAACTGAGCACCGGTGGCATGAAGAGTACTGGCGATGCCAACGATGCTGCCTAATATACTGAGAAATATTAGGAGAAAAGAAAATATTTTGAATATATAAACATGGTGAAACCTGAATAAACACTTTATTTAATTTTACTATGAATCAATCAAATGTATTCAGTTATATTCCCCAATTGTGAGAAATTGTTTTTAAATGCTAATGAAAGCCAAGTTGGTCAGTCGCTCCCGTGACGTAGCACCTCCGACATGGTTTGAATCATTTCAGTTTTGAGACTGACCTTTCACAGCTTGTGATTGAAAATGCAATTGTGAACAATAATCTGAATGGAATACACAGCATGAGAAACACCCCACGTCAATATTGAATTCAACGCCACCAAAGTACCGACAAAAATCGTAGTTGCACCTGTTCAAGAGCTCTTCGCTGGCCTGAGTGGGTACAAGCTTTCATCGAAATGCACAAAAAGCTGAAGGAAAGACGAGCCGTGTCTCGAGGGAAAGCAGGAAGGAACAGCCATATCCACTTGTTGCTTTAAATGTTTGCGCACACGTCGTGCGCATGCATGTCGGGGGATGGGGAGAAGTATCATTTTCTTTCGACAAAAATGGTATCCCGTGTTAAAGGAATGAAGGGCTAATAACTGCCTCGACAGCGTGCTGAGCCTCCAAAAATTGATTTGTCACTGCCGATATTTAAAATGACTGTCATTTCTCTGATTGTATGCCCCCATCCGATGGATGCCCGGGGCCAGTGGCTCGTTAGTTATGTAGGGAAATTATCTGTGAGAGGATTTCAATCGTGTTCAAAGAAGTAGATGCAGTCAAATCCAAGGATTACTGGGATGTTATCTGCATCATGAAACAATTCAGATTCTCTGGCAATGGCATTCATTCTTTAATTTTCTGTTGCTTCCACAGTTGGCGTCGAGGGAGGTTCTATAAAGTAACATAAGTGTGGATCTCCTTTTTTCCTTCCCCATGAAAAATAAAAGAACTTGAATTTGCCAAATGTGCATGGGAGTGGTCAACCAAGACTGATTCTTGATGCAGCTGCCTTGAAAAAGGTGCCTATCCACTTGTGTACTTTTTGTAGGACTCCACTGGGAAACTGTCTAACCCTGGAGGTTTTCCAGGTTTTATGATTTTAAAAACTAATCTAACTTCTGGGTCTGCAATGTAGGTCCCCAGTGTCTCCATTTGCTCAGATGAAAGCCTGCTGAGTCCGTTTCAATGGGTCCTAGACGTATGTAGTTTCAGTGAAAGTTTTAAAGTACCTCACTAACGTGACAAGCTAGTTTCCAGTGTTTCTAGTACAGGGGATTAAATAGCGTTATCTTTTTGTTGTGAGTTCTCTGGCCAAGACCGCGTTCTGCTTTTCAGTGATAGATTTGATCAAGTCCTACTTGGAGGTTGAAACTTATCAAAGTACTGAGTCTTTAAATATGTTTGCCGGTTGTTTGTCTGTCAGCTGTATTTTTGAGTTCCTCGGTTTTTCAGTGCTCTTTATCTTCTACATGACCATGCTATTGGGCAGATGTCGCCACAGAGAATCAACCTTCTCCATCTAACCCTCTTCTCTGGATCCTCCTCTCTCACACCAACTACCTTCATATCTTCTCTCACTACGTCCATAAATCTTCTCTTCGGTCTTCCTCTAGACCTCCTGCCTGGCATCTCCAATTCCAGCATCCGTCTACCAATATAGTCCCTATCCCTCCTCTGTCCATGACCCAACCATCTCAGTCTGGCTTCTCTGACCTTCTCTCCAAAACATCTAACATGAGCTGTCCCTCTGATGGACTCATTTCTGATCCTCTCCATCCTGGTCACTCCTAAAGAGAACCTCAACATCTTCATCTCTGCTACCTCCAGCTCTGCCTCCTGTCTTTTGTTCAGTGTCACTGTCTCCAAACCATCCATCATCACTGGTCTCACCACTGTTTGTAAACCTTTCCTTTCATTCTAGATGATGTTCTTCTATCACATACAACCACTGAAGCGTTTCTCCACCCATTCCAACCTGCTTGAACCCATTTCTTTATCTCTTTTCCACACTCTCCGTTGTTCTGGACCGTTGACCCAAAGTACCTGAAATCCTCCAACTTCTTGATCTCCACTCCCTGTAGCCTCACCGTTCCACCCGGGTTCCTCTCATTCACACACATATATTCTGTCTTGCTGCGACGAACCTTCATTCCTCTCCTTTCCAGAGCAAACGTCCACCTCTCAAGATGTTCCTCAACCTGTTCCCTGCTGTCACTACAGATCACAATGTCATCTGCAAACATCATGGTCCATGGAGATTCCTGTCTAATCTCATCTGT
>CAAKHD010007141.1:0-14233 GCA_901007705.1 Fistularia tabacaria
AATATTTGTAAACTTTTCTCGAATAATGTGTGTTTTAAATCCCTCTGTATGTTTTGGTGTATTAACGGAGCGGTCCGTTTTCCAAAAGGAGGGAAAGTCAGTAAGCTAATTCTGCCCTCGAGTTTAGCTCCGGGACAGAAGAGGTCCACGTTTACTTCATCCAAATGAGATTTTCACCTCAGACGGGGCTTTAAATAGCATGCTTTTCTACCTTATTTACCCCCCATTTCGGTGGCCTTTTTCGCATTATCACGGCCCGAAACGCTAAGAGGAGAGGCGAAATGCAGCAGGCGAACACGGAACAATACAGTTAAGTTTGGGCTAACCTTTCCCTCGAGTTAACTTACTGTAACAACATGGAGAAGCAGCGGGCTGGCGGAGGAGAGAGAGGGGGAAGAGAGGGAGCGAGAGAGAGGGGGAAAAGAAAGGAAAAAAATGTACACTTACACAAAACTTCGACGGCGATTAAAAGGGCGACGTCCAGCGCGGTGGAGCAACAAGTCCCTCCACGGTGTTTTCGTCGAGGTGGTCCGAGAAACGCTCCCGGCCGAGCCAACTGGGGAGAGGAAAACAGCAGCCGTTTCAACCGTCATCTTGTCCAAAAAAAAAAAATCCGTTCGGGATATTTTTCACTTGCGGGGGCTCTTTCCGGCTCCAAGCGAAACGGGGAGCTCCTCGTCGCGACGTGCGAGTAAGGGCTTTCTTTTCGAAAAAATGTGAAAAATGTCAAAGATTTTCTCTTTTCTTTTTTTTTTCTCTCCCTCCCCGCTGCTATGTCAAAGCAGCGGGGCTACGACGGTGGTGGAAGCGCCTGTTGCAACAGCGACAAGAATCGGCCATCTACCTCCACGACCGAGCGGTACTTCTCCATATGGGATGGAGACTTTAACGCCAAAATATGTCAAAATGATAGAAAAACTAGCCGCTATTTGCTAAGAGCTCAACTCAAACCCAGCAACAGAAGTCTACAATCAGTTTGAATACCCGCAACTACCATTGAAACTTACCTCGTTACAGATATCTCATTTAAAAAAAAATGTCCCCCTTTGGTATTGTGGTGTTACTGGGTATTTTTAATACAATGTCAAGTTATTCTACTGTTTCTGGGCCAGCAAGGATGATGTAGGTGAATGGCTTCGCGCACTGACAGAGATGCGAAGAATGCTCGGAATGAGAAGAGGAATGAAATGAACGCAAAGAGCGAGTTTGCGCCGGGGCGGAGCGAGAGGTGGCGTCATCCCGAGCCCAGCGGCCTGCCTGCCCGCCCGCCTGCCTGGGCGGCGGGGACTGGGAGGGTGAGCGCACATCCCGGGGAACTGTGGCCTTCAGGGACGCGTCTGAAAAGTCCGACTTCGCAGCTCCGCGACGCTCTGTGTGTTGTTGTTGATTTGTTTGTTCCCCACCTGCAGCCGAGAGACCCCCCCAACCGCTCCGGGTTTTACTGCGGAGTCAGAAAAATGCGCGTCTTGACGGATCAAGGGGGTTCACTTTAAATGGAGTGCCGATCGACTTATTTGCATTTTCAAATATCTTTAAAATTCCCATACCCTCAGAACTCTATGGCTTAAAAAATAGCTGTGCTGCAGAACTTCAATTTGAATTTGAAAATGGAAAAAGTCACACAACGGCGACGTGTCGTTTTTCACTACAACACACTTTCAGGTGGATTCAAAGTGAAATGTTTCATCTCTGCATTGCTACACCTTCCTTTTGGGCCAAATGACAGTGGCGTTATGATTGTCATGCTCTGGGCAACATTTAACCCCCTAAACTCTTGTTTGTTTTACATTTCAATCCCTCTTTATATTTGCTGCCTAATAACTATAGAAAACTAATTGTCATCTTTGACAGGATATAGTTTTTTTAGAAAAATTAGAATTTCCATCCATCCATCCATCCATCCATCCATCCATCCATCTATCATCTGCCGCTTATCCTGCACTCAGGGTCGCGGGGGATGCTGGCGCCTATTGAGCCCAATAAATTCAGTCCAAAATGTGACGCCCATGCATGTGGAAGCCAGGTCCCAGGGGGTTAATGAAAATGTAAATAAAGAGAAGACTTTACATTTACATTTGCATTTACATCAAAATTTGTCCACCCTCCCTGAGGCTCAGAAAGACACCCGGCATCAGGTTAACAGCTTCATTATCTCTCCAACAGAGAATGGTAGTAGAGTTTAAACAGTCAAATGAAAGTATTCACGGTATACACAGAGCTGCGGTGTTGGTGATGTCCATGACATGCGGTATTCTGATGCTTCCCACCTCCCGAGTCACCGGGCAATGCCCAATACAACAGGTCAATCTATGTGATGTCTCACTCTAAATGCGAATTGTGCCATGTGATCCCTGAAATGCAAATTATCTCAGGCCCCCCCCCCCAAAAAAATCACCAAAATTATGAGCATTTCGGAAAAAATCCCATTTCCACTGGCCAAAAAAAACCTCATCCAACATCTGGCTGACAACTGCAAGTGAAACGTGTTTCATTAGAGGGTTATTTGACTCCTGCAGAAGTCGGGTCAGACTGCTCAGCTGACTCTGTTTAGAATTCTTCCACTGAAACAACAAACTGATGTAGCTTTGTTTCAACAATGACTTCTTATCAGGCACATGTATTTTTACATATTCAAAATATTTTCTAACCCACCAAGGTAGTTTAGAAATTCTACTTGTATGTCAAATAACCATATTACAATGCAAGCAAAAAAAATCATGTGAATTAGTAGATATCAATGGATATAAGCAGACAAGGAGGCAAGTCCAGAGCTGAACTCACCCCAGAAGATCCGGAGGAACTCGCGTTCTTCCTTTTGGTCTTTAGAATTTTTAATAATTTTATTTGCTATTTGCAAATCCAGGAGTTCCGGTCACTGGGAGATCTTCTCTCGCATGAGCACACCTTGTGATTCTGATTGACCAACATATCATTGATACCCCTCAAGGTGCTGTTGGTGCACACCAACAAATTTGCAACATAACATTAACTGCAGTAACAGCGTAAAATCTTTAATTTCATTCTAGTTGTAACTTAGACATCGTAAGTATCAATAGCAATGTAACAAATATAGTTTGCTTGGAATAGAAATACATGCAGGCGGTTGTGACAAACGTATATTTTGCATTTTCTTTGATATTATATGTCACAAAATGCAACATGCACAAGACATTTGGGTGGCTCTCGCCTTTAAGGAAGGGACAGTTCAAACACAGGAGGGCAAAAGACACAGTCACAGAGTCGGCTGTGGCCCTGTCTGGACAAATTATCCTCAAGGGGCCAATGTTTTGACACCAATCTCTCAAAAGAGTGACCGGCGAGGAGGAACGACGGGTCGTCTGTAGCCGTCTTTCGACGCCGACGAACACCTGTCAGCGCGCATTTGTCTGTGAGAGAAGCGGAAGGTGTGCGATTCAAATGTGCATTTTTGCCATCTACTTTACCTGTGTTCATCGAATCACATATTTGTGATATATTAATTCCTTCTCTACGCTGCCTATCCGACAGCTAACGTTGCCTCCTGCAGTAACAATTCACTCCCTCATTCCTCATTCATCTAAAGACACAACCGTTCACTCATTCATAGGTTGAGGAAACTGGAGAACCCGGAGGAAACCCATGCAGACACGGAGAACACGGAGACTCCACACAGAAAGGCCCCTTGTCGGACTCAAACTAAGGATCCTTTTTCTCTGAGGTGGAAACGCAAATCACTTTAATATGTTTAACACATTCTACTAGTTATGCAGTTTACTCTCGAGCTAGTCCTTGTATTTTTTTTCGTAAAAAAATCAAAAGTGAGCAATCCAACCTCTCGTGGGGAACTGAACACAGATGTCTGACAGCCGCTGTAATTCATCGTCTGTCAGTATGCGAAAGATAGGACAGGCGTGAAGTATGCATTGTAAACCAAAGTATAGCAGTGTTCTGAGAGCTTTCTAGCGTACACATGAACAGCAGTGACTGGAGCGGATGTCAAATCACCTTGAGATGCACGGAATGCGTCTCCAATGACTCAACTTTTCGATTAAATAGCCTTCTTTCCTCCATCAGGACAGAGCCTGTGTGGATGCAAAGTTTCAACTGTTGTTCTCTGGATACTGCAGGTCTGTTTTGATTGGTCGCCTGGATAGTGACTTTTCAAAAGACAACAGCCAAGCCCTTACGTAGAGATTTCTTTAACATTTATGTTACTCCAAATGGAAATAAACCTGAAGGTTTAAAAAGAATCGACTGAAACCTGGATCTAGTTAGGGAAATGTTTACCGCGGTAATAAACCAACTGAGAATTTGGGTTGGTTTCCTTTTGGCTTTGAAACAAACAGTCATCTGTTGGCGATGTGTGGAGTCGCCTCCCTCTGGCCGTGAAGAAAAATGCAGCTTCCAAGGACCCAATACCCCCAAAGCAGAGGCCTCGTCCGATCATTTACAATCTCTAAAATCTCCGTCCCGTCATCTTCACATGGCCGTCGCATTTTTCACATCAGATGTCAAGGTCACACGATGACAAGTCAATTCATATCTTGAGCTTTTCGTTCCAACCATTTCCTCACTCCTGCAAGTGTTGAGCCCCACCGTCACAAATTCAAAGCCTCGCTGTGAGTCTCAATCATCCGACCCGCTCCACGCACCAAGCAGCGGCAAGCAGGCTGTGGCATCGTCAGCCGTTTTTGTCTTGTTGAAGAAAAAAGGAAATTAGATCAATCGGGTCATCAAATATTTTCCCTGCATGAAGAGAAATGGATCTATTGGCATCTTGGATAATTAAATACTGCCAGGTTTTAAGCCAAGACGGCATTTTTATCATTTATTTCTTGTTCAGTTTGGTGAAAAGAATCCTGGAATCAGTAATTTAGCCTTGATGGAAAAAAGCGGCAGTTACGCTTCTCCAGTTATGTATAGGTTTTATTGTTAGCGATATGCCATAATCGCTTGAAGACTTTCTCTTCATTGTACAAGTAACTTAGTAACTAAGTAAGTTAGTTATTTTGAACAAGCAGATGCATGGACCCTTTTCATTTCCTGTTGCACTTTGCAGAGGTTGCTGCTGTTTGTTTAATCTTCTTAGCAGCGCTCAGAGTCATTCTGTGTTCTTGTACAGACTGTTCATCAAAATGGTTTTTAATTCCTCAAAAACGGAGGTTGGAAATCCACGGCCGGTGAGAAACATGGATCCCAGGACTGGACCGGCAGTGTAATCGCTGCGCAAGAAACCAGAAACCGGAGACACTCTGGTTCCTCCTCCAAGATGAAGGATTGTTCTCCTGTGTTGCTGCAATTCTTTGAGTTGAACCTGCAGCTTTAAGCTTCTGATGGAGGCCACGGTACAATAGAATTAGCCTTGTTTAGTTCATTTTCCTCCAGATCTGCCCGATTGCCCGCCGCTGGCCGGCCTGGTTTAGCCTGGCCTGCAACCCTGTCTAATCAGATAGCATGTGAGGCCAGGTGCTCCTCTACGTCCACTGCATGCAGCAAGCT
Organism: Fistularia tabacaria; assembly: GCA_901007705.1. Classification (NCBI taxonomy): domain Eukaryota; kingdom Metazoa; phylum Chordata; class Actinopteri; order Syngnathiformes; family Fistulariidae; genus Fistularia; species Fistularia tabacaria. The sequence continues at coordinate 5,479 of CAAKHD010007141.1, forward strand.
ACTCTGATTGGCTTAATTCACATGTAGGAGAACAAGCAGAGAGGACTACAAGATAAATGGAGGCAGGAGAAGCAGGAGAGCACACACCGAGTCATCTGACCTTTGACCTACTTCACATGCTCAGGTTTCCTTTTTTCCATACATCAGTAATTTACATTCAGACACCCCACACACACACACTGATTTTTTTCAAAAAAATTGAGTGAAAATATCATTTGGTGCATAGAAGGGTACTTTAAATGGATTAAGTGGATTAAAATTCGAGGCTTCCTGTTTCTCCCCATTTATGAGTTAATCCTGACAGCCCTCCGGTAAAACAAGATATATATGATTATATAAAAGCACACATATTTTCCTTTTTTGTCTCATAATCTTTTTGTCTCACAATCTTTTCAAACTCTTTTTTTGATTTATTTGCTTGGACTCCACATAGTGCACTACTATGTATTGTGAATATATATATATATAGTATTAGTGAAACATGATTTCTGAGTGAAAGCAACGGTCAAATTTGGCAGCATCTGCAGCTCATTTGACTCTGTTAGGTAGAGTATATAAAATGTTTTAAAAAAAAATTTAAGACAGGAAATATAATGACTGATAAAGGGAATTTGTGCAAAGCAATAGATTGTAACATGTTTTGCACCCCCCACCTACCTCACTTTAAATAAAGCATTTAACTAAGCTTGAGTAGAGGACGGGAAATGACGGAAATGAGTTTTGAAGTCTGTTTTTTCTCTTGAATCGTCACTTGACTAGAAATGATATACTATATAAACGGCCTGCACATCACTGAGTAGTTGTAAGTTGCGCAGAGGATTAAGCCGCAGGGTCCGTGTCTAAATTCTAATCTAAATTTGCACAGGTTCCATCTGCACACCCACTGGCCAACACAGCTTCCATTCTGGCTGAAACATGTGCATCCTGTCACACTAAACCAATTATCACCCTTTTAAATAACTACTTGACTGGCAACAAAATCTCAAGTCAAGCTCAAACGGTCCCGGTCAATTTTTCCTGAAATGTGTTTGTTACCAACTCATAAATCAGTTAAAATGCAAGGATTCTGAAATGTTCAATTCATGTTGATATCTAATGTGAATGGAGATCCCCAGCATCCTCCAGATGACTGTCAAACTAAGCACCCCCTCTCCAACACCAAACATATAACGATATTTCAGCTCGATTTCAGCGCCTCACGGTCAGACGCACCTGCCAGGAGTCATTGTCCCTCAAGAAACGACGAGTCAAATGTGTGTGCCAAACGTTGGGAATAAAGGTGGAGCGTGCATACAGCAGCAATGCCGACAAAACAACAATAAATCATTCATTATCTATATAACTTATCCTGCACTAAGGGTCATGGGGGGTGGGAGGGGGGGAATGGAGGCTCTTCCAGCTGTCATTTGGCGAGAGCTGGGGTTCACCCTGGACTCTGGACCTGGATCACAGGGCCACAAATAAAGACATCAACCATTCACAGTCTCATTCACAGGTCACGTAGAGAAATAGAGGTATTCACTCTACCGCTCAAGTGTCAAATAGAGCGACTCATCCTCTCACTCACTGGTCATAGGAATAAACAACATCATATAGAAGTATACAACCATTCTCGCCCTCGGTCAGACATCATGAAGAGACATGCAACCATTCACCGACGTGATAGTTAACCAGAGTACCTGGAGGAAACCCACACAGACACAGGGAGATCATAGGGACTCCACACAGAGAGGCCCCGTGTGGGAATCCAACCGGGGACCGCCTTGCTGTGAGGCAGGAGCATCGAACGCCGCGCCGCCGTGCTGCATTTACACATAAAGGTAGCTTCATAGAATGACGGTCCGAAACGGTAAGCAGTATTTCCAGAAAGCCACACCACTGCAGTGTCCTGCAAAACAAATGTGCGGGGTTTTTTGCTTTTCCTGACGGCTTCATTGGAGTTTTAAACACTTTGTCTGCAAATCTCTTTATCTCTGCGGGAGCTCGGTCGCCTGTTCAATTGAGGGTCGTGCCAGTCGACTGCGGACATTAAAGACAGATTATTGCATAACCAATGTTTAAAATGTGATTATGAGCAGATGTGCATGCAGATTGCTGCAGAGGCAGAGGATTTTGCGATATCAGGCTGATGCATGATTTCAGAGCAAGGCTTTACGTTCGAAATCGACGAAACTCTGCCATCTGGAAGAGGAAAATAGTTTGGCCTGCAGTGCGATAGGAAATATTCAGGGAGGAATAATCTCTTCGCCCGTCCAACAGCGTCGGCTGCAACTTCATGTTAACAACAGTGGATACAGGCTTTCAAAGACCCTCCGCCACAAATGTGTTATAATACACGATAATTGCCTTTAAATGACCGTACTTATAAAATAAATAAAGAAATAAAACGTCTGAACATCACGAGCCGAACCGGGCATGTTCAAAAAGCAGCGATAATAGAGGAAAACATGGATAAAATTTGACTCGGTGGATTCTCCCGTCCTTCAGTATCATAAATCAATAAGAGACACGAAGGAGTCCACGCCGTGATAGACCTGAAGCACTCATCCTCCATGTCACTCCTTCCAAACTCACCTTTTATGGGTATTTTTCTTAACTGCTTTGAGAATAACTGTTGTCCTATATAAAGGACAGGCTGGGTGATGGCTCTTGTGTGGGTAAGGAGGCTTATTTCATATGAATACCGTGGTATATAAAGGAAGATACAACAGTGTAATTACGCCTAATGGCTGGAAATGCTCCTGTCCAAGAGATCTTGCTGTACGATGCCTGATTATGGGTGATCATTTTCTTTTTGGTTAAAAAACGAGGCACATCCCCCGTCCTAGACTTTGCTGATGATAGTGGTTGAGAACAATGGGCTATTGAAATGCATTGTCACCATCCCAGCTTAAATGTCAGAGAATAAGGCTGGAAAGAAATCCAGTGCTGGGTATATAGAAGAGGGCTCAGGCGAAGTGAAAACTAGCTGCTACCATTCTCTCAACTGGAAGATAATTCAGCAGCATTTCACTGCCCACACTAACATCAATACATCCGTAACACTGTACATACTAGGCTTTACAAGGTACGCAGTTATCTGTGATTATTTTTGTTTTTATTATTCCAGAACATTTTTCATTTCATCATCATCATTCACTAATGGTAGAGCGATCGTCCTTGGAACTGTTCATTCCCGGTTCGATTCCCGGCTCCTCCTAGTGTGTCGGAGCGTTGTTGAGCAAAGACACTGAACCCCGAACTGCTCCCCTGGCACCGCTGAACGGCAGACGACTGCTCATGGTTCATCCATGATGTGTTAAATGCAGAGAACGAATAAAGCATGCATGATTCTCAGTCCAGCATCATGAAAGTTCATTCATTCATTGCTTATCCCGCACTCGCGGTCACGCCGGGGGCCGGAGCCTTGCACCAAGCTGTCACCGGGCGAGAGGCGGAGTTCACCGCTCGCAAGTTGATCCCAGGGCCACACATAGAGACATACAACCATTCACCCGTCACGTAAGGACATACAAACATTCACTGTCATCCACTCATCTGGGCAGGGAACCTCCTGCACGTTTTTGGACTGTGATAGGAATGGAACCCGGGACCTGCTTGCTGTGAGGCGGAAGCCACCGTGTCGCCCCGTCTTGAAAGCATTTGGCTAAAATCTTTGTAATGGGAAACAAAATCAATGCAGAAGCCGTTTCTCTGAAGGATAATGGTATAGTGACAGGCATGAAGCACCGAGTTGGAGAGGACGCAAGGGTGTGTGTGAGTGAGTGTGTGAAATCGCACTTTGCAGTTTGACCTGCAAGCAGGATTTGGACACGTGAACATTAGTTTTAAATTTGTGGGTTTATTATCACTCTCACACCGTCAGTTGACAAAAAAGCAGAAAATGTTTTGAGTAATCAAATAAAATTGAACCTGAGGTCATTCCAGTCAACGGGTATTTTAGATGACTCCATCTTTTGGCCATATTGTAAAATGCAATGGGATGAGAAATGAGTGCAGGCTGGAAGAATTAGAGCAGCTGAACCTGCCACACCTCCGCTCAGGGGCTGCTGTCCTCCAGGAAATCAACACATGCAAAGGAAGACACCCTCTCCTTGTCTAAGAATAGCCTTTCTTTTGGAGAAAGCTTATAGTTGGAGCCAGGGTAGCCCCTAGTTATGCAGCCATAGGCTTACTATGGTGAGGGACACCCCATGATGCAACTCTCTCAATCCTCCCACCCTTTCTATCCTGTCCCATCACCAACGCACAACGGTAACCTTCTTCCGAGTCTTTGGCCTTTCTCATTTCGCAGGTTGCCAGGAGGCGTGGCTTGATCTACTGCAGCGTCTTACCAGATGTTAATCGTTTCTTTTATGAATATTTAAGATATTATTATATTATTTCAGCATTTACCATGTAACTGTCAGCACTACAGTTATTATTAGTATGAGATCATTTCTGCCCATCCCTCCTCACCCGTCTCTATCACACTCTCTCCCCCTCTCTCTCTCTCTTTCCACCCCAGCTGGTCGAGGCAGAAGGCCGCCCACATTGAGCCGGGATCTGTCCGAAAGGTCTGCCCGGTAAAAGGCATTTGTTTCCTCGCCGATGTCGGCCAAGTGCTTCCTCGCGGGGGAATGTTGGGTCTCTGTCGATTGTTTATTGAGTGTGCGGACCAGACGTTGCTGTCATCGGAGGACATCAGATCAATAAAATCGGGCTTGACTTCACAAATCACAAACACGTGACAAAGGTGACCAATGAATTCCATCCTGTTTTTTGTTATTGGTTACACGCCGGTCCTGTAATTTTGTGATCACAGAAATACCACAACTGTGATCAGGAATATTTAACATTCATTGTCTGTATCTGATGAACCAGGGCAAAATCTTTGTAAGTCGTAGTTATCTTGAGCATTGACCTGTTCAAAGGATTTAACTGCGCAACCCAAACGCACTCCAGCACATTAGCACGGGGGACTACCGTGAAAAACCCTCTTGAACCTGGAGTTTGCAGGGAGCCTGGAGACACAACAAACAAGGTTGTTTCGATGAACACAGATCATGCGCTGGTGTTTCGGAGTGTGGCTCTTTTGATAAACCGATGAGCTCCATGTTGCCGGAAGAAGCAAAATGTTGTTTGTGCAAAAGGAGCTTTTCTTTCGCTGCTTTTCTTTGAAAGAAGCCGAACCCCGCTCTCCGCGCTTTTCTTCAGTTGCTGTTTGCTGGCTCTCCATTGACTTCCCCCTAACTGGTTGATGGATTCGGTTTACTTTGCTGTCAAATAGAGTTACATCGCCAGACAGATCTCCTTGCTGAATTAGAGTGGGGTCTGGCCAAACTCAATGCGATAGATAGCTGGAAAAAAAAAAAGGGGGGGATTGTTTGAACTGAACCAGCCTGAACAGTGAATGGGATATTGATGTTATTAAACTGTCAGTACAACCCTGTGCAATGAGTGGAGCATAGCAGGTGTGTTGGGCTACTCCTGGTCCCTGCATTCACTACAAGCAGAAGGGGGGCGGGCGTATGCAGGGCCGAGCTCCTCTTCTGTGGAACCATCCTCCAATCTGGATCTCTGGATCTGTTTTTAAGAATAGGCTTAAAACATTTCTTTTCAAGAGAACTCATAGTTAGGGCTAGGCTAGGCTAGCCTATGGATGCCGCCATAGGCTTACTCTGCCGAGGGATATCCCATGATTCACTCCTCTAATTCCCCCGACTCTTCCTATCCTGCCTGCACTCATGTCCCTTCATCAATGCATGATAGTAACCTCATATCATATCATAACCGCTATCACACTTTCTATCATTCTTTCTTTCTCTGTCTGTTTTTTTTACCCCAACCGGTCGAGGCAGAAGGCAGCCCACATTGAGCTAGGATCCGTCTGAGCTTCCAGTTCAGTGAAAGGTGGTGTCCTCGCTGCCGTCACCCAGTTCTCGCACATGGGGGGGCCTTGGGTTTCTGTAGATCATCTTATAGAGTGTGGTCCAGACGTGTTCTCCACGGAAAGAGTCATCAGAAGACTGGGTTGCGATTTGGCACCATAGAAATAAAATATGACTCGACTTGACTTGCTAGAATTCATAAATGCAAATAAAACCAGGAAATATTCAAACCAAATTGATGTTGGACAGGAAGAGGGCACAACGCAGTATGAAATGGCTTCGCAAGAAAAACAAGCAGAATTTACGAAATATTTAGACCCTTTCAGAGCAATCTAGCTGCGGGAACATCAGAGCAACAGATTAGTAATGTTAATGGGCAAACAGCGGATGATTCATCCGGCAGGTGAGTGGAATTTTTGACTTATTTCAACGCATAAAGGCAAAGCATTCAAAAGATTCGGGTCACGTTGAGGGTTGCACCGCTTGCACTCCCCGACGGGAATCTACGAGTGTCTGTATTATCTTTCTCAGCACCAGTCACATTCAGCAGATGCAGGGCGCAATTTTGTTCAAGGACTCCCTGTAGCATTTCTTAAGTTAATAAAATGCACAGTGCACGTGAATGCCACTGACAAAGGCGGAGAAAAAATGAGGAATGCCCACACAGTGCATCTCGCTCCGGGCCCATGAAAGCAGCAAATATAATTAAAAGACTCCGACTAATAGGATGAAAGAGGATTGGGTTGTTACAACGGTAATAACAGAACCCGGAAATATTTATGTGATTAAATTCTGATATCCTAATGAGTGCACACATGTGATATGATTAGGAAAATAAATAATTAGAGGCTATCTGGTGTGGACGACTGAGCAGCCGGAGGGATTCATTCTGTACATCAATACACTCATTGTACATTGGACACAGGGCATAAAGTACATTCAATTATTATTATTTTATGCCCTGTGTTGCAGTGGTTAGCGCTGCTATATTTCCTCGTTCTCTTCGTATCTTCCTGGGTTTCCTCCCACCAGCCAAGAACATGCTGGAGGAACCTAAATGGCCCAAATGTGACTCGTGAACGAGATAGTGAATGGCTGTATGTCACCAGGGACTCCGGCGTACCCCATGATCCTGAGTGCAGGACAAGTGGTATAGATGATGGATGAATGAATACATGAATACATGAGTGAAAGTATCACCGTCATCAGAATTGTTGCTATTACAATGTCGCACCACAGTAATTGCCCCAGGTGTGGGCTGCAGCAACTCGGGCTCTTGTTGAAGAGAGAGGGGTCAAGCAGGCATTCCACCTGACTGCCTCGCTGAGCCGTTCAGCGAGGGATTTACATTCTTACCCTCACCCACAGTGCAGTGGCAGTGGCGGTGAAATGATGTATTGGATGCAAAGACATTGAGAGAGCCACTGAGAGCCGGAGGCCTGACATTGGAGTGTTCCCCGATCATCTGACTGGGTAAATATTCCGGCGCACTCTTACGTGGTGGCCTGTGTCCGCCCGACAAGACGAGCGAGGACATGAGCGCAGAGTCAGATTTTATTGGAACCCAGGAGGTGATTTGGACCGAAACGTGTTGTTGGCTTCACTGAGTTAAAAAGAGATAATAATTAAGGCGACAGCTGGATTTAGAGATGTGAGTAGATTTCATGGTTTTAATGAGGAAGTTTTGAGGACCCTCCTCTGTGTGAGCGTGGAAGAGGAGGTGATAGCTGGAGTGGAAGAGACGCCTTTGAAAGGAGCCGACATCCAGCGGTGGGACGAGCCGGCACCATTATTCTAAAGCTCTTAAAATCAGCTGGGATTTTGAAAAAAAAAAAGAAAAGTAAAAAGCTGTTAACTCGCCGTAGATTTTTTTCATCCACATTTATCCGACACCTCACAATCTGGCCTCGGTTCCCAAAGCGGTGTCTGCCCAGAACCCACTTTTAATTTCATTTCTCTGCTAATGGCGGTATGATGAGAGTTCACGTAAGAACCTCTTCCATCTCTCCGGGGGTCGCCAAAGGTCGCCCTGAAGGAAATGAAGATCTGTCTCGGGATCTGCGATTTGGTGTATTTTCTCATAAAAAGGCATTTGTTTTCCATCAGGCAAGCGTTAGCAGGAGGGTGGTGCTGACAGCGAGGATCCCCTCCACCCGGCAGGTTCCGCCAGACTAACGTCTGCTCCGTCGTCTCGGACAGTTTCCATCATCTGCCCGGCCTCAGATGCCATTCGGAGTCTGACAGCGAAGCGGGCTCGGAGCGGCTCGGACGTTATTAAATGCCGGCGTCTGGCATCATTCGTCAACATGAAGCGCAGACGTCGTTCAGCGCGGCCATGTGATTCTCCACGGTCGTGCTGCTGTTTGTTTGGACGGCGGAAACCGCTCCCCTGCCCCGCTTGCGTCTTCTCTGCGGCCATATTGCGCTGGATGCGGCTGTTTGTTCAACATTTGGCTACAAAGGTTAATCTTTTCCCCTTAAAGGAAATTTAAATGCTCAAATAGACGACGGGTGATTTACTCCGGCCCGACATGATGGTTTCTGCCAAAATTGCCAGAATAATGACGTTATATTTTTAAATTAATCTCACCCCGTCTTCTTTTTTTCCACGGCTTTTGTAATTTCAGTGCAATTTTCAGGTCCTGATTGCTCCGCTCCTCAAAGGCCCGCCCGTCTATTTCTGTTCCTCTTTTGCATTTAAGGAGGGTGTAATTTAAAAAACAAACAAAAAAAAACCCAAAAAAAACAAATCAAAAAGTGATAAAATAAAAAGGCGGCTCGGCGAGCGGAGATGAACTCGCGGTTCAAGTTGTTTTTCTACAGACACACATCATTGCAGCACAGCCTTGCAAGCCCCCCCCTCCCCTACCCCCCCCCCCCCCCCC
>CAAKHD010007142.1:2500-13723 GCA_901007705.1 Fistularia tabacaria
TCTCGGTCCCCACTGTGTGACTCACTGTCACACGTTCTGTAGCCATGCACAAACTCGCACATTTATCACTGATGTGGCAGAATGTCATTTAAAAAGAAGGAAGTTAAATAAATTAAATCCAGAATCCTATTAAGAAATCATTCTAAATGACAAAACAGCATTTCATCATAATGATGTTAAGCCTCTCAACAGTGAGAGAGCACCTCAGAGATGAGCTGCATCCACTCTGCTTCTCTTACTTGTGGCAATATAATGTATCCAGATAGGGTTATTATTCATGTTGGGATTGAATTCATCATCTGAAAAACAATATAGTACTTTCAGCTCAATATTCTCACAATGAATGGAAAGAGGAAAAAAAGGGAAAAACTTGAACTGAAATTTTAGTTGTGTCTTACTTTGTTGGTAGCAGTTTGTAAACAGTTTCAAATTTCTTCCCTATTTTTTTCTTTTTCGCTTTTGACAAATTATTTTTAAATCCAGTTATTTTTTAAATCATTTATGTGTTTCTTTTTCCAGCATCTGCATACAAATATTAGGTACTTTTTTCACATTTCTTAAGAGATTTTCAACAAATTAAGTGCTTTTCACATCATTTGTTTTAAAATGAAAAAAACAACAACAGTTTTTCAGTTACTTGTCTAGGACATGAAGTTAGTTTGTGGGAGAGAAGAGGATACAGAGAATAGGGTTAGATAGAGGAGGTTGATTCACTGTGGTGATGCCTGAAGGGAAAACTAAAAGGAAAAGTGTAAGAAGACTTGTCTGCAGTACTTTGAATTCCCTATCACCTGCCAGAAACATCCGGTTGAAGTCTGGGACAGGCTTGCTGTTAGCTTTCTTTGTTTAAAGTCACCGCACCCTCGTCAAAATGTGTTGGAAATAATTAAAGATTTGGCTTACTAATCAGCGCCATATTTCACAAAAAAAGATGATGTGATAACCTTTCAAACCTGAGAGGTATTTCATTACAATGTTCCAGATGAAACAGTTCATTGGCTGGTACTCTGGGCTATAAAGGAATAAAACTCTTGTAGGAAAACCCTCTGTGTCCTTGGTGCTTGTATCGTGCACAGCTATGGGTGGAAACTGCAGCCGTGTTGCAGGTACAGAACTGCAGAGCGCTTCTCTCATTTATTATTATTTTTTTTATGGTAACAGGGAGTGGAGGATGCTTTCTATACACTGGTCAGGGAAATCAGACAGCATAAGCTGAGGAAGCTGAACCCTCCAGATGAGAGTGGCCAGGACTGCATGAGCTGTCGCTGCGTGGTATCTTGATGCAGGTCAGATATATTGTTTTCTACTCCTCAGTAGTATGTCGTCTCAGTGCCAGTAGTCAACCCATATCATTCAGTGGTAATGTCTGAAAACGAGAATATGGTTTTAATGGTGACTTTTCAACTGCCCACAGGTCACCGTTGCACATTGTAGAGAGATGCTACTGCACGAAGTGACAGCATGGACTTGAAGACAGAAAGATGAAACTTCTCAATGATGAAATATAAACTTTTTTTTAAGAAAAAAAGAGTGATTAAGGCAAAAGCTCTCAAGGAAACCAAAAGAGCTGATGGAAGCGTAGACCTTTCTGAAGAGGAGGATCTGGACGGATGCCCAAGTGGCTTGCCGAACAAGCCTGGTCCGATGCCCCCCGCCCCTGCCCCTTTTCGCTTTCTTTTTGTTGGTTCAATGCAGACCTGTGAGAAACACCACTAATGACTAATTTCCCCCTCCAGTCTGGTCTTGCTGGGTATCTGTTTCTGCTAACTTATTTTTTTCAGTCTCAACACTGGTCATAAAGGGGGCTCGTCTGACCTCCTCCATCTTGAAACCCCCATTCCATCCCCCAACTGCTCCTTCCCCCGGCTTCAAACTGGAAAGATCGACTGGCTTAAAATGGATTGAATTGGAATGGACCCATTCACATCACCCCACCACCCCAGCCCATCCCACTCGAACTACCTGCCTATGGGGGTAGTGGCTGACAAATGGGAATTACTTAAATTTGTGTTGTTTTTTTAACAGTTTGTCATCCGTTAAAAAAGAAAAAGAAAAAAATTTGTATTTTGTTTTTGATATGGAACATTAAGTGAGTGGATGATGTCACTGAGTGCGATGAGAGGGAAGGGTGTCAGTTTCAGATGGTTTGACATTTTCAAGACCCGCCTGACGTGATTGGAATTCTAATTGACTGATTGGAGAGATAAGATTTTGTTCAGAATGCAGCTGCGTTTATCCTTACATGTTTCTTTGCTAAGAGTTGTCTTTGTGAAATAATAATGATGATGATGATAATAATAGTAATGGATAGTGTGTGTAGGTGATGGTGCAATAGGATTCTTTACTGTCTAATATACAAAGTATTGGGAATAAACCACCACTCATGACTACTTATCTCCTTTTTCTATTTGACTTTATGAAGGAGAGGTACAGCACAATAAAACATTGCAGTTGTCATCTACATAGCTGGAGGGTGGAGGAAAACTTGGACAATATGTGCAGTTACGCTGTGAAAGATTACAGTTTTAGACATAAACAGACATATTTTTCTCTGGTTTGTTTCAGCAGCTGCACAGTTTACAACCGTTCTTTTCATGGTTATTACAACTATTCTTCAGTTGCAAGAATGGTTCCTCATGGTTAATAAGGCTCAGGAAACAGGGATTTAGAAGGTCCTGGAAACTACATGTTACCAGAGAACTTTGCAGAGGGTAAAACACAAGTCCTGCCTCATCAGACCTCAGTTTTTCCATGTATCATACTGTCCTCAAAGTGCTCCTCTTTCTCTGCTCTTTGGAAATAGATCAGGAGCTGATCGTGTCAGAATCATATTTACTGTATACCTGGGAGTACCACCTGATAGGTGATAAGTTACCAGGTGCTTTGTTTTTCAAATCTGCCTTGCTTGTGCTCTCCCCATAGCCGGGTTAATTTTCTGCCGAAATGAGAGACTGCTCTGTGTGTACTTCACCTCATCTTTTAACTCGTCTGTACCTCATGAACACAGCAAGCGCTACTTGAGGGGTCATGTTGTCTTTTTTTTTTTTTTTTTTTTTGCTGCATTGTTTTGTGTGCAACAGAAAGATTGATGCATGTTGAGTTGGGACATGTGTTGTACATAATTTGAAAGACAGGAGAAACTTCCCCAAAACACTAGTCAGAATGTTTAAAGGGTTTTCTCTGTATTGACACTCATCTGAATGTGATTGTTCATGATTGAACAGGAAAAAAGATGTTTCTCGAGACAAAGCCCAATAAAAGCCAGTTTGCCTTACTCCCATGTTCGTGTACAATGGTTTGGGGGTGAATATCCTTTTAAAAAACAACGTTTCTCATTATATTGGACACGTTGAGTTTAGTTTCCCAGGTCGCGTTGTGCAGATGACGAGTCATGAAAAATGGCTGATGTTCCGGACAATTTGAAGCAGGTTTTGGGAAACATGGATGTTTAAAACACTTTAAAAACATTTTGATTACTGCCCTAATTGATATTTGTACAGTAAGTGTGACTTTATTTTTAACATAACATAACAAGGCTTATAAATGGTGATCGGTTTGATTACTCTCTGGATGATCAGAAATTTCAGAAATTGACCACAAACTAACTTTGTCTTGACATTGTTTTGGAGGAATGTAAGATGTAAAAATGTAGGATTTTCAGACTTCTAAATTTTGCACCTTGGCCCTCCTTTATTTTAAAAAGTCTTTTCCTTTTCTTTTTACCCATTGTACTGAAATTTCTTAGTTTGTAAGAGTCCTGATCATGTGCTTGCCATTTTTCCTGTCAAACTTAAAGCAACAAATCTAAAATATTAGTACAATTCCATGAATCTATGCATAAAATGATCATTAGAATATCAGTGTCTTGTTGTGCAGACACTTAGCCAGAAACCACAGGTATATCCGCTCAAACTAGGCAAGCGTGACAGACACTTGACGGACCATTGAAGGTTTTCACTCAAAGACACAAAGGGCTGATTTCTCCTTTGAAACAATGGAATGAAGGTGCAGAAGGAATTTGTGAATATGTTAGCTGTCTAGCTATTTAAGATGTATTTACTCTTAAAAAAATGCGTCAAATGTATTGCGGGACAGGAATAAAAAATGACAAGATGACACTGGCTCGCTCCTTGTTATTTGTCATTTGCAGCCACCTAGAGGCTGCCTTGTGCTACATGTTTGAGACCATGAAATCCCATCCAGCAGAGGCAGGCATAAACCAAAAAGGCAGGCTGTTGTGTATGGTATTATTGCTACAATTTACAGCCAGGATAAGAGTTCAAAGGTAAGTCATAAAACTTGTGTTTACCTTGGTTTACTGTCAGCAGTCAAAAAAACAAAAATGTATTATTGTGCAGTTGGTTTACTGGTTTTAGAGGGTAACTGCTGATAAAGTGGTAGAATTCTGATTAAATGTAAAAGAAAAATTTAAATAACAAGTTGGGTGTACTACTCTAAAAGCAAACAATCGAATTATATGTGATTTGTTTTCACTATAATTTGGCCTCCAATTTAAAACAGACATGTAATTGCTATTGTAAGAACAAATTTCACTTTTGACACCCGTCATGCTTGTTCAGAGTGTGTGGCCTGGATCAAAAGTTTCAGTGCATGGGATTTGCACAGCTGTGAGCCTGCACTCGTATTGGCCTCTACAGGTCATAAAGTTGGGAGACATCTATAAATGCAAGGCACAGGATGAACCAAAGGTTAGTTTGAGTCGGGGATTTAGGAGGTATAAAGGAAAAGACACTTATTTTTAGATCCACAGTAGTCATGGCATTCTGCTCAGATTCCATAAAGAAAATGCTGCCTAAGGTAAGAAGTGCTTGAGTGACGTCGATTAAAAACAACCCCAGCAGACTGCAGCTGTGATTTAATGTCTCCAATGTCTTATTTTTCCATTCTTTGTTATTATGGTTATCCTCTTCCTTGAAGACATATCATCGGGGACATGTTGCTGACGAAATATATGTTGCACTGATTCACTTCAACAGCCTCACACCCTGCATGGATCAATACGGTACAAAACTAAACACAACTACTTTCCTTTTCCTTGTAGCTACTGCCTTCAAGGCTTGCCACAGCGAATCAGCCTCCTCCATTTAATCCTATTCTCTGTATGCCCTTCACTCACTCCAACTAAATTCATGTCCTCTTTAACCACATCCATAAAACACAACCACTCTTGCAAAATTTATAATCATGATGCCAATTATGAAAATGTTAACATTTTTCTCTGATTCTTTTCCATGAAGTTTATAATGATGGAACCACAAAGGTATTGATGAAACTGACTGGAACTGTACCTGCAAATTTTGAAGGTGATTCACATTTTATTAATGTTCACTATATCTCTCAAATGTTCCATGCTTGAATAGTTTCCATGTTCTTCTGCAAGGCATGATCTACAACATTCCTATCTGCTTGTGGCTGGAGGCGAGTTACCCACGGACAGCTCCCATCTGCTATGTCAAACCCACACGGGAGATGATGATACTTAGAGGAAAGTACATCTCCAACAATGGAGAAGTCCTGCTGCCATACCTAGAGGAGTGGAAGCAGGTGAGGGAGTCGAGATGTACGAATGACGGCAGCATGATGGAGATACAAGTGTATAGCTGACTGTTCCATCCACATCTCAGGGTCAGTGTGACCTGGTGAGTTTGCTTCAGGTGATGACTGCCATGTTTGGAGACATCCCTCCCATATGTTTGAAGCCTCATCCTGAGCCTGAACCAAACTATTGTAAGTAACATTTGGACGGACCAATGGCAGGTTAAATTCCAAGGCTGTGAGGTTTGGACATTTTTAGGTTTAAAAAGTTTAAAAATAATATAAAGAGAGATAAAGTCAAGGTATAAAAAAATATATCGAACTCAGATAAAAGTACCTTATTTTGAAAAAAAAAAAAAAGCAAATTAATGAATAAGTGGCATTCCTTTTAAATATTCAAATAAAAAGGCAAATTATTGGAGTAAAGCTCCAAACAATTTATGTTCAATTTGCCACTTTAAAATCATGGTTTGCATTCTGATTCTACTCAACTGTTTTAACTTTTTGAAAGTTTGTCCCAAACTTGAGTTTATAATCTCAGGATTTATCTCTTTTTTCCCATTCCTAATTCCAAGTTTGTTTTCACAAATATCTTGACCATTATTTGTTTTCTCTTTTACTTTTCAATGCACCTCATATCTGTGGGACTGTTTTGGCCGATATGGGTGTTGATACTGTATGACGGGTCACGAGTCATAACTGGGTCATATTTGATAAAGTGCAAGATTGTTTGGCACTCACACACTTTGACCCTTTTGATATGTCCTTTTAGGGCGGTTGCAGGTTCAAAGGAAGGAGGAAGTTCTTTCGAATCCCGATGGCAGTCTGTATCTATCTTTACCCAGAGACGATGGTCAACCGCTCCACTCAGAGACTGAGACCAACTGTTAGTGGAAATAAAGACCTTATTTTTTCCTTTGCTCTGTCTGTGGTGTTTTACAATCTTTTGTACAGTGTCAGGTGGTATCCATTCATTATTTCAAGTCTATTCATTTTTTAATCTGTTTTTATCTGTTTTATATTGTGAACGGGAAGATATGATGAAAGATATTTAATCACACTGTCTCCTCGAAAATGTTTGAATAAGTTCAGAAATGTATTTGCCATTTAGAGTGTCAGTAACTGCAAGCTCATAAATCAACTCTCAAAAGCATTTGGGATTCCAATAAAAACTTAATTTGTTTTTTTCTTTAAATGTCTTTGGAATTGCTTTTTTGTGACATGATGCTTCCAACTCTTGACATAATGATCAAATCTATACAGCAAGATGAATTGGCATCAGGAAATAAAAAAAACTCTGCCCCCTCCAAAACACTACTGTGTCATATTATAGAAATGTACTCAATGCTCTGCCATTCTCCTTGATAGCAAAATAAAAAAATTAAATAAAAATCACAATGAGTTTATTTTGGCTATATTAAAGTATGTATATGTCTAACAAATGAGAGGATTTGGAGGTAGGAAACATGTTTTACAGAACGCTAATTTGTCAGATTCGACCAAATCAATCAATAAATAAAATAAAACCAGAATCAATAAAATAATTACAATAATAAAACAGATTTGCTCTGGCAATACATTTTTTTAAACTGTGTTACACTTCTATGAATCTGTCAAAGTACAAGCCTTTGCTTGTTGGCAAAAGTGGGGTCCTTTTTAAATGTGGTATTACTTAAAAAAAACAAAAACAGAACAATATCAGCCAGAAAGAAAGAAAAGGTAAGGTGTACAAGACAGTGGTGAGACCAGCGATGCTGTATAGTTAGGAACAAAAGACAGGAGGCAGAGCTGGAGGTAGCAGAGATGATGATGTTGAGGTTCTCTTTGGAAGTGAAGGGGATGGATAGAATTAGGAATGAGTCCATCAAGGGGACAGCACATGTTAGATGTTTTGGAGAGAAGGTCAGAGAAGCCAAACTGAGATTGTTGGGTCATGTACAGAGGAGGGATGGTGAATATATTTGTAGAAGGATGCTGGAATTGGAGATGCCAGGCAGGAGGTCTAGAGGAAGACCGAAGATAGGATTCATGGACGTAGTGAGAGAGGATATGAAGGTAGTTGACGTGAGAGAGGAGGATACAGAGAATAGGGTTAATTGGAGAAGGTTGATTTGCTGTGGTGACCTCAGAAGGCAAAAGCCGAAGGGAAAAGAAGAAGAAGATAGTTAATGAATTTAAAGAAGGTACTTTCATAAACATACCAGGGACAGTTATTGGACAGAACAAACAGAACAATGGCTCGATGGAAAACAGTTGCAGGATATTATGGTGTGAATCAAAGTTGGGCCTCAATAGGGGCAACATATGTGGCATTTCATTGAAATGTATTTAAATTCATTTGACAGAAAAAAGTGAAAAATCATATGGTATAAGTCACTCTGTCAATGTGCCAATGCAAAGTTAAGACTCGATGATGACAACAGTGAAAGCAGCAGCAGCACGATAACAACAACAGCAACAGCGAAAGTAAAAATTTTGCTAGAATGCTGCCATCTTCTAGTGGGGCGGCTTAAATAAATAAGAGTAAAGTATAAAAATCTCGTTTAATCAATGCAATTTGTGAGAAGTTGATTCCGTTTTCTTGTCCTAACACTACATCTGCACGGCTTTTTCATCAGTCGTTTCCATTTCATGACGAACCATCAAGATCGCTGCTGGTGTCAACTGCACGATACGCAAAACCACGCCTCAATGGAACTGATGTCACAGAAAGACCGGAAATACAGGTGGAATGCCGGAAATACTTCTTGAAGACGATTGAATTTTTTGTCCTTTGGTATTTGCCTCTATTCATTTTAGCTGAATACTTCATTTGACGTTTGTGAGAACTAAAGCAGCATTGCAGAAATTTGCCGGAATATTTTTAAACTACAAATCATTTTCAGCATTTTATGACCTGTAGTGAGTTATAGCGTTAGCTTAGCCTCTGAAGCCCAGCTATCTAGCGTTAGCTTGTATTAGCTGGTCTCTCAGCTGGCTGAAAACTCAGCTCTTTAGTCATTTATCCTTGGGACGTTTAATAGAATCCTTCATAAAAATGGCAGTCGTGAACGAAAGTGTCCTGAAGAAAATGCTGAAGGTAAATTTGGTAACATTCTACCGGGTTCGACACTTGCATGGCAGTAGACCATTTAGAAAGCAAGCTAATGCTACCATGACAGCTGTTCTGGCATTTTCTAGATTTTAAAAGCTCACACTCCCTATGTTACAACGTTCCGGCAAGCTAAAAAACCCAAAACAACTGTTCTGATTCAGTTGCTTCTGTTTAATAGGTTCACCGGCCAATTTAATGGCCATAAAGCAACAAATATTAATGACATCACTCTCAACGCTAAGTGGTGAAATTCCTTATGACTTTATTGCTGTCTTTTTGACTTGCGATTTTAAGATCTTTCAACATGTTGACATCATGTCATGGTTATTGACATGTTTTTATTTTAGGGGGGTTTTGAAGACGGAAGGGCGATTTTAGAAGCTCTCAAAGTATCAATCTAATATCCCCCCCCCCCATATCTTTTGATATTAAGCCTTAATCGGTGCATTTAACTCCTTTTCTAAACACAACAAATCT
The DNA here is from genome assembly GCA_901007705.1 of Fistularia tabacaria. NCBI lineage: Eukaryota > Metazoa > Chordata > Actinopteri > Syngnathiformes > Fistulariidae > Fistularia > Fistularia tabacaria. The sequence continues at coordinate 11,628 of CAAKHD010007142.1, forward strand.
ATGCAAAGTAGCTTATCTTACTGAAAATTGTTTGTACGTTATGGGTATAGTGAACTTAATTTTGAAAGCAGAAAAAAATAAAACATTTGTGCCTGTTTTCGATTTTTAAACTTGCAACATACATTGTTATTATTCTTCTGTTCTCATGTGCAGCCATACAAGTACAGAGACCTGACTGTTCGAGAGATTACTAATGTCATTTCCCAGTACAAAGACTTGAAACCACTTATGGATGGTTATGGTAAATTGATCTTTTTTTGTTACCACCTGTTTTCCCTTGCACACTATTGAAAGGGTCTCATTTGTTTTTCTAGTTGTCATTTGATGTTTCTGTGTTTCAGTGTTCAATGATGGCTCCACAAAGGACCTCATGAGTTTAACTGGAACAGTTCCTGTGAGCTATCGAGGTAAACATCCCCGCAAGTATTGTCAAATTCTTCTTGTCGTGGCGACTGGACTTGAATTTCTTCACTTAAAATCGTTTTCACCCCTCCTCCGAGAGGCTTCTTCAGTCTGAATTGCCACAAGAAGATTTTGACAAGAATTTACCATGACCTTAATGACTGAGAACCCCCAAAGACAGATTCCTGCATGTAGTATCAAATTGTTGTTTATTTTTTTAACCAAAATTTGACTTGAAGGATAATTACACAATTTTCTTTTTCAATTTTTACAATCTTCTTTTTTATGTGCTCACCTCCTTGCTCGAACAATCTGTCCGTTAAAAAATGTTTTTGTGGATCGAATTGGCAAATCCCCTATTCACCGTTGGCAAGGGAGAATCTGCCAGATCACGTGAATGTCACACGTCCTTGATTTTCCAAATTTTCTCCTGTTATTCTATTATCTATAGTTAAAAATATAATCTACAGATGTTCAAACCCAACGCAAAGATTTATTTAAACCTGTGAGGCTCTTGTTTCATTGGTCCTCAATAGCTGAAATGCACAATTATTTTACACTAATAAATTGAATGAGATAATGGCTTCCTGCCAATGTGCAGTCCATTGGTTGAAAACCTATGAAAATGCCAGAATTGCAGGGGAATTAGGTTAATTGGACAGAACATGTGGCAAATGGAGTTAAATTGTCATACTGACTCCCAAGTTGCTAAAGTAACCGTAATTGAGTCATTTGAAATGAATTATTCACCTTATTTCATTTGTACCCTGATCCTAGCAGTTCACAACTTCTGTGTTCCCGTCATTACCTACAGCACATGTACATATGAATTGTTTTCGTATGGGTGAAATTAGCTCCTCCCATACATCTCAAGTCAGATTGTCATTGGGCCCCTTGTTTTACCTGAGGGCCAGACAACTCTGAAAGACAACAGCTGCATTGTTCAAATTCCAGTACCATCTGTTATATAAAATTTATAGTTAATGAATTTAGAGAGAATGATTTATACAGGTTGGCAAAACAGAGAGATAGAGACGGAAAGGATGTACAGGAGGTCCAGGTGATTAAGGATAGAAAGGGAAATGTATTGACAAATGCTAGAAGAGTGATGGGAAGATGGAAAGAATACTTTGAAGAGTTGATGAATGAGGAAAATGAAAGAGAGGGAAGGGAAGAAGAGGTGACTATTGTAGACCACAGAGTAGCAGAGATTAGTAAAAGTGAAGTGAGGAGGGCATTGAAGAGGATGAAGAATGGAAAGGCAGTTGGCCCAGATTATATACCTGTGGAGGTATGGAAATGTCTGGGAGAGGCAGTGGTAGAGTTTCTGGCCAGATTATTCAACAGGATCTTAGAAAAAGAGAAGATGCCTGAGGAATGGAGAAGAAGTGTGATGGTGACCATTTTTAAGAATAAGGGGGATGTGCAGAATTGCAGTAACTATAGAGGGATAAAGTTGATTAACCATACAATGAAGTTATGCGAGAGAGTAGTGGAAACTTGACTGAGAGCAGAAGTCAGCATTTGTGAGCAGCAGTATGGCTCCATGCCTAGAAAAGAGTACTACAGATGCAGTATTGGCTTTGAGAATGCTAATAGAGAAGTACAGAGAAGGTCAGAGGGAACTGCATTGTGCTATTGTAGACCTAGAAAAAGCATACAACAGGATACCCAGAGAAGAACTCTGGTATTGT
>CAAKHD010007143.1:0-14460 GCA_901007705.1 Fistularia tabacaria
AAACAGAGAAGTGCAAGGGTGGAGGTGGGACCTCATCAGGGATCGGCTCTGAGCGACTTCATGTTAGCAGTGGTGATGGGCAGGCTGACAGATGGGGTTAGACAGGAATCTGCATGGACCATGATGGTTGCAGATGACACTGTGATGTGTAGTGAGAGCAGGGAACAGGTGGAGGAACATCTAGAGAGGTGGAGGTTTGACCTGGAAAGGAGAGGAATGAAGGTCAGTCGCAGCAAGACAGAATATATGTGTGTGAATGAGAGGAACCCGGGAGGAACGCCAGGCTACAGGGAGTGGAGATCAAGAAGGTGGAGGATTACAAGTACTTAGCATCAACAGTCCAGAGCAATGGAGAGTGTGGTGAAGAGGTGAAGAAACGGGTTCCAGCAGGTTGGAATGGGTGGAGAAAAGTGTCAGGAGTTCTATGAGATAGAAGAACATCAGCCAGAAGGAAAGGAACGTGAAGGAGACAGTGGAGAGAGCAGAGATGATGGATGGTCCGGAGAAAAGACAGGAGGCAGAGCTGGAGGTGGCAGAGATGAAGATGTGGAGGTTCTCTTTGGGAGTGACCAGGATGGAGAGGATCAGGAATGACATGGTAGATGTTTTGGAGAGAAGGTCAGAGATGGTTGGGTCATGGACAGAGGAGGGAGAGTGAAGATATGGAATTGGAGGTCTAGATGAAGACCAGAGAGAAGATGTATGGAGGTAGTGAGAGAGGACATGAAGAGAGGAGGATCCAGAGAACAGGCTGAGATGGAGAAGGTGGAGACCCCTGAAGGGAAAAGTCCAAAGGAAAAGAAGAAGAAGAAGAAGAAGAGCAAATGACTAGAAGAGCTGGCGATTCCAGCCTCCAGCACACGGAGCGCTAATACTACGAATCCCAGAATGCTCTACTGGTGCGAAAAACCCGACAGGACCCATAAACACCCTCTCCTCTGTTGACACCAGTCATAGCGACCTCATGCTAACCCTCTGAAAAATGTCAAAAAGAAATGCAGAAGTTTTAATTTGTACATTTATGATCAGTCTGTGGAAAAAGGTTGGTGTTGGAATTGAATTCAGAAGGCGGCAAACTTTTTTTTTTTTTTCTTTAATTCTTTTTTTCATTTAAGACATGAATGCCATTGATGTGTTTTTGAATTTGAATTTCCACTTTGCATGTTTTGTATTGTATAGCATTAGCATTATTGTTTGGGTCCGGATGAAAAGGGTCATTGTTTTATCTGGAGGAAGATTTTTAATATCAATGTTGGCCCCGGATTTTGTCTCAGTTTTAAATTTGGTTCCACTGTGGATTTGAGTTTGACACCGCTGTCCTCGAGCAAAGCGCTAAAGTATGTAGCGACGGCGGGTCGTAACGGCAATGAGCTCCCAGACGTGGGTGTTCCATGTGCCGCAGGAACACCTCCTCGTGCAGTGCCTTTCTTGCTGAGAAGGTCCAGTTCGTGTATGTATTCACAAATGCATGAACCAAATTCTTCTCCGTGATGATACCTGAACATGAAAAAAGACCATGAGTGACAGCCCTGCCCCCGGGCCAGGATGCCGTCCGTCCGCTCTGAGGCTCGGTGGAAGGACACGTCTCGGAAAATCGATATCGGCCTTTGGTTGTGTGGACTTCTTTTCCAGCGCCTGGACTCCGCAGGGAAACGACCCCCAGAGGAAACCTTCAATCCAACCCCCTTTTCTTTTTTTTTTTTTTACTTTACAAATTCATAACTTGACGCCTCTCGGGATCTGCTGGTGAAGACAGCAGATGTTCCATATTTGAGTTGGCACCGGGCTACAGGAACACTGCAGTTATTAAAATGGAACCTCCCCGCCGACCCCAAACAAAGGGTTCATTGTTCTCAAGGCCGTCTTGATTCCTCCTGATGAGAAGAAAAAGAAGTGAAAACCCGGCGATACAATCTGTTGTGAACATGCTGGGAAAGAAACACATCCCTTCAGACGAGTCCTTCTCCTTCTGGAGGTTCGCCACAGGCTAAGCTAAGCACGGACGCCATGTCAAGTTTCCAATCTTTTCTGATAAAACCATCATTTCATTTCTTTGGTTTGAACTTTGTGTGAAAATTGTCTCAACATGAACGCGGTGAAGACCTTCGATGATCTGAGCTCCAAAAAGGCTGACCTCCATTTGACCTCCCCAGGCTCCCCACCAGCACCGCCTGTCCGTGGATGTCATCCCAGAGCTGAGGGCGTCGGAGAACCACTGCAGGAACCCGGGAGGGATCAGCGACAAGCCGTGGTGCTACACCGCCAACCCCAACATACGCTGGGAGTACTGCGCGGTGCCGCGGTGCGGAGAGGAACCCGCAAATCCAGGTACGTCGCATTGGCTTTCTTGGCTCGGCCGCGAGTGCAAGTGAACGCCTCACAGGTCAGTCAGTGAGAGAAAGCAATCCCTTAGTTCATAGGTGTCAAACTCTGGCCCGCAGAGTCATATTACTACTACTACACTACTATTGCCTACTACTCCTTCTGGGGCTGAGGCCGCCAACAAGAGTTCTCCAAGCATCTCGGTCCTGAGCCAGCATCTCAAGCTGTCCCCACGTGTAACCCATGGAGGTTCCACTTGAGGGCTTCATCTCAATGGCACCTTGTGTGGTCTTTCCAGCTTTGAACACGTTCCTTACGTTCCATGTACCGATGGTGGTTGTAGCCTTGGTTGAGAGGATGATTTTCCTGCATTGTGGCTTCTGGGTGCTTCCAGCTTTCACCACCCTGCGTCACAAGTCCTTCTGACGAAGGTCCATCTTCTCCCCTGGACGGGATATCGTGGTTTACTCTTGTTTGCGTATCTGTAACAGGCATTGTCTCATGGGGTTGAGGTTGGTCACCCAGCGCCCAACCCCCAACCTGCAGGAACAGGCGTTGCCTTTCGCCCGACCTCTACCCCCCTAACCTGCCTGGCTATGTAAGACCTACCAGGGGTAGAACCCCCGCTGGTACAGCCTCCAGGGTCATGGAAGTACACAAGCCTCCCCACCACGGCAAGGTAGCAACACAGAGGGAGGCCGCAAAGCTATACCAAATGAATATCAGCGCTAGCCCGCCAGTATTCTAGCCGACAGCGCATGTACCGCTAACACTACAAATCCCAGAATGCTCCGCTGGTGCAAAAATCACGACAGGACCCATAAACGCCCTCTCCTCTGTTGACAGTAGGTCATAGCGAACTTATGCTAACACTGGCAGCGTGCTACCCCTCCAAAAAATGAGGAACTTTGTTATTAGTTCATTGGTTTACTGTTGTTATCTTATTTTTACATACATTTTTGGACTGTGGAAAAAGGTTACTGAGATGATGATGATGATGATGATGATGATGATGAGATAAGATAAGATGAGATGAGATGTACTTTCATGATCCCATGGTTGGGAAATTGTTTCACAGCAGAAGCAAGACAAGCTAGGAATAAGAATAAATACATAAATACAGTAAAATAAAATAAACTCTGAGGTGTAAAAGTATGATCTGAGAAAAAAAAAGTCTCGACATATTGACTGAAATACAGGAATGAATAATGAGCAAAGATTTCCTGTATCTTTCGTCCGACCGCGGAGCAGGAACTGTTGAAAGTGAATTCAAAAGGCCGCAAATAAAAAGCGGTGTACGATTTTTATTCAATTTTTATTCAAGAAATCAATGCCATGGATGTGGAAATGAAATAATAAGGATAAAATTATCATAAAATAATTCTAGCCCAGCGCGCAGTTACTGCAAAGACTACAAATCCCAGGATGCTCTGCTGGCGCGAGAATCACGACAGGACCCATAAACGCCCTCTCCTCTGTGGACAGCAGTCATAGCGACCTTATGCTAACACTGCTACCCCTCTGAAAAATGGCGAAAAGAAAGGCAGAAAATTGTAGTTTTACTCTTGTTATAAGCCTGTGCAAAAAAGTTTAGTGTTGAAATTGAATTCAAATGCAAATTGATTTTTTAAATTTAATCTTTATTTAAGAAATGAATGCCATTGATGTGTTCTTTAAATTTGAATTTCCATTTTGCATGTGTGCAATATGAAGTGATCACGCTTTGCTTGTTCCATATTCACTTGTTTGGGTCCAGATGAAAAGGTTTATTGTCTTATCTGGAGGAAGACTTTTTCAATAAATATCAATGTTGGCCCGCGACTTTTTACCAGTTTTGAATTTTGGTCCACCGCGGATTTGAGTTCGACACCCCTGACCTAGATGGATCTATTGTGAAACCTATCGTATAACCTATATCTATAGGTGAGTTTCTCAAAGTGAGGCTGATGTAGGCTTATGGTCATCACACAACCTTGTATGCTAAAAGAAGTAAAAGACAGATGTGCTGTTTGCAGACAAGAGTTGGTATAACCAATGGATGTAAACCGCCGACCAATCACAGCTCAGACATGGAGGTTGTGTCCCCTGGTGCCGTTGTGTGTCCTTCCGCGGGGTTCTGATTGGTCTGGTGTGCAGAGGGAGGCAGGGCTGCTGAAGAGGCCAACATGACTCAAGAACAACACATAGTTTGGAACCACATCATCGGTTCCAGATCCTGTCAGAGTTCTCCGAAGCCGGCTCCGCCAATTACGCTGATCAGCCTCGTGTCCTCGCTCCGAGTGAAGGCCGCTTCCCCGGTGCCAGGCCGTCGTCACGCCGCTGTGAGCAGCGCCGTGGCAGGAGCCGTGAGCTATGACATCAGTCGACTGGCTGAACCTTGGTGGCGTTCCAGCGGGAGATTTTACGACTCCTCGCCCTCAGCGACGCCGCATCGTCCGCTGCGGTTCGCCACACGGCTGCTGATGGTCAGTCGGTCAAACTGGAAGTGACCAGCCAGATCGTGACGTTCTGGTTCCGACCGGCCCGTGTCTGACAGGGCGCCGCGTTCTGGGAACTGCCTGCTGATAATTTTCAGCTGTCAGACATAAACAGCCAACGATAATTCCATCTCTTTTTTCATTCGAACCGAGATGACCAAACACATCCAGACAGAAAAAAAGCAAGATTAGATTCTTGAAAGCAAACGCAGTGGTGAGTAGGTGGGTCAGAGAAGCTCATGGTGCAGTTGGGGCTACATCAGGGAGCAGCTCTGAACCTCTTTTTGGTTGCAGGCTGGCAGATGAGGTTAGACAAGAATCTCCATGGTTCATGCTGTTTGCAGATGACACTGTGATCTGTAGTGAGAGCAGGAAGCAGGAGGAACATCATAAGAATGAGAATGAGAAGAATGAAGGTTCGCCATAGGAAGACAGAAGACTTGTGCGAATGAGAGGAATCCAAGTGGAACCATGAGGCTATGTGGAGTGGAGATAAAGAAAGTGGAGGGGTTTGAGTACTTCGGGTCAACAGTCCATAGCAACGGAGAAGGTGGAGGAATGTGTGCAAGCAATATTGGAATGGGTGGAGAAAAGATGGTTGATGGAGAAGGCAGCAGGCAGAGCTGGATGTAGCAGAGATGACGATGTCAAGGTTCTTCTTCGGGAGTGAGGAGGATGGAGAAGATCGGAAATGAGTCAATCAGAGGGACAGCACATGGTTGATGTTCTGGAGACAAAAAGTCAGGCGGAGGTGGTTTGGACATGGACACAGGAGGGACGATGGAGATCTGGGCAGAGGTTGGAGCTGCGAGGCAGGAGATCTGGAGGAAGACCAGAGAGAAGATTGGTGGATGGAGGGGAAGACAGAAAGTTTGATGGTGTTTTTAGTGGACTCGATGTCTCCACCCAATCACCAGAGAGTCAGGTATGATCTCAGACCTTCGGGTTCCAGCGATGGTTTGAATCCTCAGGTTGGAGTTCGGGGATGGAAAATAAGAGGATTGAGTTTGTCCTCTTGTCCGAGGTGAAATGAGTCCAAAGATCATCACACCCAGACCTGGGCTTCTGCTGTGCAGGTGCAGACCCTGTGTCTCTGGTGAGGGCGGAGTCATCGGGGTCCCACCGGCCTCCCCGGCTCCCTCCCACTACCACGGCGTCTTCTCCGGCTTATTCCATGTTCGTCATCGTTATCGCGCTGACGTCCGCCGGCACGGCGGTCTTCCTCGCCGTCGTCGTCCTCGCCTGCCGCAGACGTAGGAGACAGTGGAGGCACCGGAAGAGGTGAGGCAAAAAGACCCATATCCATTCCGGGCTCCTGAACTGACGCCCGCTTGGTCCTCAGAGCCATGGAGGCCCCGGCGTTGACGACTCTCCCCTCCGAGCTCCTCCTGGACCGGCTGCACCCGAACCCCATGTACCAGCGGGTTCCCCTGCTGCTCAACTCCAAGCTGCTGGCCCTGGAGTACCCGAGGAACAACATCCAGTACGTCCGGGACATCGGAGAGGGGGCTTTCGGACGGGTCTTCCAGGCCAGGTAAGCCAGATGGGAGCGTCCTTTGGAGGATCCACAGTTCCATTAGCAGTGGAACCTTGGCTTACGAGCGCGTTCACTTCCAACGTGCGTTCACTTCCAGGGATTGTTTCCAACGTTCACTTCCGTTTTTGCTTCGTGATACATCGTGAAGTGGCGTTAAATCAGAATCCGGACACTTTATTGATCCCCAAGGGGGAAATTGCTTTTTGCTGAAAGCAGCTCCTGCTCACAGAGTAAGTGGAGAAGAATCAAAATAGAACTCTATGTCAAAATATTAAGAATAAAATAATGAGTGATAAAAATAAAATTAAAAAATGGTCAATATTAAAGTAAATAAATCGAAAAAAGTATGTATCAAGTATATGTGATGTATAAACATGTGTATTTACATGTACATGTATGTGATTACACGTCGTATTTATGAGTATCAATTGCGCAGGAAACGCTCATAACACAGAAGACAATGGAATTTTTACACTGTTTAGAGCAGCGGTTCTTAACCCGGGTCGGACGGAACCCCAGGGGTTCGGCGGAGGTCAAGACACACACCTTCCACTCATAGGAGCTGTGATGACACTTGGCCATGATTGGCTGCAGGTGATCAGGCTACATGTCTTGGTCCATCTGTGCCGCAGGGAATTTGCTGCGCTCAGGAGTGGAATTGTGACAGTGGTGATGGAACGTCGTGTCATTTCTTTCTTCTTATTTCAATCCCTTCATACTGACTGTGTCCAGCAAAAGAAGAACGTGGGGGGACGAATGTGGACATGATGGACTTACATGTATGAGGGAACGTGAGGCATCTCTTCTTTTCAAGAATTTATTCAAAAGTTTTTTTTTTTCGAGGAAACTAAAACAAAAACTAGTTAAAACTTAATAATAATCGAAAGATATTTCGTCATTTTGTATAGCATAGCACATGAAAAATTAAACTACAAATATTTTATGGGTTGAAAAGAATGCAATTCATTTTTTATTAGCAATTTTTTTATGCAGAATTCTGATTAAAAGAAAATGATATCTTTTTTTGACCCATAAACGAAAAGGTGTGTGATTTTATGAAGATATGTATATATATACATAGACACACATACATATTTAAGAAATATACACATACACAAATATATACATGAAAATATATATACACATTTATATTTACATGCACAGACATATGTGTATGTTTGTCTTTGTATATATATGTGTGTGTGTGTTTATACACACATATGTTTGTATATATATATTTATAAATATATACACACACACATATATTTATGAAATATACACACACAAAAGCAAACATATACATGTATGTGTATGTACATGCATACATACACACACATATATTCATACACATATAAATATATATATATGCTTAAAGTTACACAAACAAATGTATACAAACATGAAAAAACTTAAAATACATTAATAATAGTAATAAAATATATTACTACCAATACCAGTAATATATACACACATACATACATAAACACACATTTATATACACACACATCAATAAAAATATCCATCTATCTACCTATATATATATATACATATATATATATAGAAAACAAAAAAACTAGTGAAGTAAACCAAAACTCTAAAGCTACATTTTAAGTTAATTAAGGTAATTTTCATTGAATAAACATCATAAGTTGATTGTAATGTTAAGTTAACTTTAATTTAATAATCATACGTTTATTGTAATGTTAAATTAATTTTAATTTTATAATCATCAAACGTTTATTGTAATGTTAAATTAATTCTAATTTAATAACATCATCCTAATTTTTTTTGTCATGTTAAATTCATTTTAATTTAATTAATCATCATATTCAATTTGTATGCTAAGGGACCGCAATGTGTGTGTGTGTGTGTGTGTGTGTGTGTGTGTTTCAGATGTGCTGAGTTGTGTTTGTGCTGAAAACCTCAGTTCAGTCCATTTTTGTGTGACTCTTCAACTCAGCAGACGATTACAATGTTTTTATTTCTCTCTCCGGGAGCCTCATGGTGCAGGGGTCAGAACCTCCACCCCTCAGCTGGAAGGTTTGAGCCTCCACCTTGTCCTCGTGTCTGAGCGAGGTTCCTCCGGGTCCTCCGAGCTCCCGAGGGTCTGATGTGAATCCAAAACACATTTCTGATGTCCTGCGTTCCACAGAGCTCCGGCCCTGCTGCCCCTGGAGGCCTTCACCATGGTGGCGGTGAAGATGCTGAAGGAGGAGGCGTCGGCCGACATGCAGAACGACTTCCAGAGGGAGGCAGCGCTCATGGCCGAGTTCGACCATCCCAACATCGTGCGACTCCTAGGTTGGTGTGTGTGTGTGTGTGTGTGTGTGTGAGAGACCGTGCCGGCTTCCCATCAACTGGATTAGACATTGTGCAACGCTCAATCAGGCTGTTTACTTCAGAAATCCAAGGAGATAAACAAAAGAATCAGCTTAAATACATGCATAGATACATACTTTCATACATGCATTACGCTATATGTATGCAAACGCCACAAAAAGCGCGAGCATATGTGTAAAAATACATGCATACATGCATACATAGATTAAGAACATTCATACATGATACATATATTGTGCTATATGTATGCTAGCTCTACATACAGCATGAGCATATATGTAAAAATACATGCATGCATACATACATACATACAGGGTATGCATATACAATACATACATGTATCCATCCATCCACCCTGACATACATACATAAAGCACATGCATACATAATAAATACATTGCGCTATATGTATGCTAGCACTACATGTAGCATGAGGTTATATGTAAAAATACATGCATACATTATACATAAATTGTGCGATATGTATGCTAGCTTTAAAACCTCCTGAGAAGAAAGCTGTGTTTGGTTTTACAACTGATGCTTCCCTCTGCGGAGCCCGCCTTCCAGAAACATCTCTTCACATCAATATGGGCTGTTGAAGCAAATCTCCTGTTGAGCTTGAGTATCTATTGCGTTGGGTTTCACCATTCTCAAAACGAAGCGTGACCGAGTCCTTGGTGTGTCTGAAACCGGAGTTCATTGGATTATTTCCCTGACCCTCAGGACTAAGAATACCCTGCGGGACACGTCTGTCAGATCTGGGCCATGGCAATATCCTGCATCTGTCAGGAACACATGGAGGCAGGATATGGATACGGATATACATCCGCACAGATACACATACATACATACATACAGTGCATGCATATGTAATACATACATACATGCAAAGAATGCTTTAATGCAGACATTCAATGTACATAAATACATGATGTATGTATGAATGTATGTCTGTATGCACTTTATGGATGTATAACTCGCATGCATAAAAAATGCATACATGTACTTATCCATCCATCCATCCATCCATCCATCCATCCATCCATCCATCCATCCATCCATCCATCCATCTATCTATACAGCACATGCACACACAAATGTAGCGCAATGTATGTAAGTATGGATGCGCTTTATGTAGGTATGCAGGTATTTTTACATTTATGCTTGTGCTATGTGTAGTACTAGCATACATATTACGCAATGTATGTATGCATGCATGCACTTTATGTATATATGTATGTACAACATGTATGTATGCATGTATGTATATATGTATACATGTATGTATGCATTCATATCTGAATTATATATGCATGTGCTGTGTGTATGTATGCACAGTATGTATGTATGCATGTATGGATGGATCAGTACATGTATGCATTTTTTATGCATGCGAGCTGTACATCCATAAAGTGCATACCTACATACATTCATACATACACTATGCTATAAGTTTGCTAGCGCTACATATGGCTCAAGCCTATAAGTAAAATGCATGCATACATATGTACATACAGGGTAAGCATTTATAGTACATACAGGGATCCGTTCATTCATCCATCCAGTACATACATGTAGCGCTGGCCTGAAGTACATACATACATAAAAAATACATTCGCCCATACAGCACATGCATACATACATACATGCACGGATGCACATATACATACATAAAAAATTACATACATGAATGTTTGCATTGATAGATACACAAATATGTTTCATATATAGTTGTGTGTTTGATATTAGAGATTTGTAAAACTAACAAAATCACATTTACAAGGCACGAATTAACAGCTCACTTTACTTACTAATATCATGATGGGAATGAACATGATCTTTATTCATGTCAGAGGAGAATATTATCCCTTCATGTGATTTGATTAAAAAATGCTAAAAGGGCGTATTTTTTAACATTTTCAACGATGCATTTTTCTTTTTGTCACAAGCGATGTGGAACCCGAGGATGTGTTGAAATGAGTGGCTGAACAGATTGCTAAAGGGTTAAGCAATTTGTTTTCTTTAATCCCCGTACTAACATCCAGACAAGTCGGCTTCTGTTGAATTATCGCCTGTTTATGGACATCACTCTACACACACACACACACACACACACACACACACACACACACACACACACACACACACACACACCGCCTCACAATGTCCATGACCTCCAAACCGGGCCCTCCTGCCAAAAGCTCCATTTTGGTTTGTTATTGTTCAAATCTCTCGCTGCCATTTCAGCCAGTAGACAAATAAAATGTAAAAAGGTAAGAAGAAGAGAAGCGCGGTTTCACATGGATTTGCGTCTTAAATGAGGCTCTTCTGCTTTTCCTCAAAGTAAATACGGACTCATAAAGATGAAGGTGAAATAACATACTTATTTCACTTACTCCTCGGTTTCCTGCCTCGGGGAAACCGTTCAGAGCGTAAAGCAGCTGGACTTTATGAAACTCTATGAATCTCCCACGAATAGAAGCAACATTCTGGCCGGTTCCAGGTTTGGACGTTCCCCCCGCGGCTCAGAGGAACGCCTTCCAGAGGAGTAACTCAAATAAGGAGGGAAAAAAAGGGAAAGAGATGCTTGAAGGAATGCATTTATAAACAAGTAAACAAGACATTCCTCACAGGGTCCACGGAAAAGAAAGATACATGAATGTTTCTCAGCTCCCTGTGACATGTATTTTTATTCCTATTATGAATTTTTATTATAATTATTGCCATGTATATTTTATTAGCATCATCAATATTATTACAAGCTGTCATTATCATCATCATCACCACTATAAATACAATTATTACCATATAGTTATTATTGTAAGTATATCATCACCATTATTATTATCATTATTATTATTATTATTATTGTTCATCATCATCATGAGAACATCATTGTTATATTATTATTGTTATTGTTATTACTTTGTTATTATTGTAACTATTATTATTATTGTTATTGTTATTATTATTATTATTATTATTATTATTATTATATTGTTAATATTATTATTATATTGTTAATATTATAAGTATCATAATTATCATCATAACATCGGCATTATCATTTTATTATTGTTATTGTTATTACTTTGTTATTATTGTAACTATTATCATTATTACTATTACGATTATTATTATTATTATTATTATTATTATTATTATTATTATATTGTTAATATTATAAGTATCATAATTATCATCATAACATCGGCATTATCATTTTTATTATTGTTATGATTTTATGGTTAATTTGTTATTATAATTGTTATATCTAATTAATCAATTATACATAAAAATAATTGTAATAGTATTTAAAAATTATTTATTTTGTTAATTATTATTATTATTATTATTATTATTATGTTATTATGATTATAACCATATTTTTATTATTGTAATTTTATCATCATCATCATTCTTATTCCTCTTCTAATTGTTCTTATCATTATGATTTTTATTATTGCTATTGTTATACAGTTACTATTGTAATCATCATCATCATTACCATTTCAATCATTATTATTATTACTGTTATCATTTCGTTGTGATTATTATCACTTTTGTTATAATATTATTTTTCTTATGAGTATTTTTTTTATTATTTCCTGCCTTCTACCATGAAAGATGGTATTTGATGATTGAGGATGACTCATGTGAGGCGCCGTGTCCTTCTGGCCCTGACAGGCGTGTGCGCGGTGGGCAAACCCATGTGCCTGATGTTCGAGTACATGTCCAACGGCGACCTCAACGAGTTCCTGCGCCGCCGGTCGCCGGGCCGGTCGCTGCCGCCGCCGGGCCGGGCCCCCGAGCCGGAGGCGGGGCCTCTCTCCTGCCCCGAGCAGCTGTCCATCTCCAAGCAGATCGCCGCCGGGATGGCCTACCTGTCCGAGCGCAAGTTCGTCCACCGCGACCTCGCCACGCGCAACTGTCTGGTCGGGGAGGAGATGGTGGTGAAGATCGCCGACTTCGGCCTCTCCAGGAACATCTACTCGGCCGATTACTACAAGGCCAACGAGAACGACGCCATCCCCATCCGCTGGATGCCGCCCGAGTCCATCTTCTACAACCGCTACACCAGCGAGTCCGACGTGTGGGCCTACGGCGTGGTGCTGTGGGAGATCTTCTCCCACGGCATGCAGCCCTACTATGGCATGGGCCACGAGGAGGTCATCTACTACGTGAGGGACGGCCACATCCTGTCCTGCCCGGAGAACTGTCCCCTGGAGCTCTACAACCTGATGAGGCTCTGCTGGAGCTCCGTCCCCTCGGACCGGCCCGGCTTCAGCAGCATACATCGCATCCTGGAGCGGATGGCCAACCGTCGGGCCGTTCCCTCGCCGACGCCCGAGATCCCCGAGTCTTGAACGGACGCGCAATGAGTCCGTCGGTCGGATCGGATCGGATCAGGCGGTTCCGGGTTCTCGGACCCCCTGTCCTTCTCGCTCCGGATTTCCAGCTTTTAGTTCCCCCGAAATTGACGTCTCCTACTCCTTTTCTGCTGATCCTCATCGATCGTTTCATTCGAATATCTCCGCTGACCTCCTTGGACTCATTGAAGGAACGTGGAGAACCTGGAGGAGGTGGAGTCTCTGGTGGAGACTCCGCAAACCAACCGGGACCTTCTTGCTGTGACGCGCCGGCACCCCATGTTGCCCCATCATCACACCGACGCAAGAAGTTCCTCAGCCGCCAACCGAGCGACAGGAGATCTGCTGACAGGAAGTGGCAGCTTCACCTTCAACGCCATCACCTTCGCCTGAAAGATGAAGAAGGTTCACGGGGTTCTTCTTCACGACGGTCCTCGCAGCTTCGCCCGGAAGAGGAGCTTCAGGTCCCGTCGTCCGTCCAAGAATCTTCTTGGTCTCCCGTCTGGAACTGGAACGTCTGAGGGAACCCGGAAGAGCTTGACCGCCAGGAAAGAGACGGGTCCAAGTCCGACCCCGCCGCTAAGACCTCCGGCCACCAGGGGGCTCCACTCAGGAGCCGATTGCATTTTCCCGGCTGATCATTCATGTCATTCATTTCGAAGTTCCTTTCTGAATAAAAGGAAATCCAATTCAACCAGTATTAAAACTGTAAATTTGATTTTATAACAGTTTGAGAAGAATCTTGGAGGCTCGGGCTGCTCATGCAGAAAAAAAAAAAAACACTGTCGCATTTTTGTCGAGTTCCAACTTTTAAGGAATATTTTTTGATTTCTTTGTCGTCATCAGATGGTTTTAAGCGTGCATGGAGGGTTCAAGTGGGATTGTTTACCTGGACTCGTATTTTGACAGAAATTCCAATTTGTTTGATCTAGTGAAGTGATGTTTATTTTACTTTTTTAAATTTTATTTTATTTTATTTTATCTTATTTTATTTACTCTTTGGCTTATGTTGTTTTCTTCTTTTTTATTTTTCACGTTCTGCTCAGTGAACTTTAACCTTTATTTGTACTGTTTGCAAATAAACTTAAGTAAGAATGGAATCAATGTTTCCCATTGGAGGGACGGCATCCAACACACACACACACACACACACACACACACACACACACACACACACACACACAGAAACATATAGACAAACACACACACACACACAGAAACGCACATAGACAAACAAATCAACACATACAAAAGCACAAATACATGAGAGCACACACACACACACACACACACACACACACACACACACAGACAAACATTTAAAGGCATGCAGATATATACCATATAGACACAAGCACGCACACACACACACACACACACACAAACACACACACAAACACACAAAAAAACACAA
>CAAKHD010007143.1:20150-30615 GCA_901007705.1 Fistularia tabacaria
ACACACACACACACACACACACACACACACACACTCACACACACACACACACACACACACACACACACACTCCCCCACTTCCCCGGGACAGCTTGTCTTCTTCAGAGCCTTAGAAGGGAAATAAACAAATGGAGATTTCCTGCAGGATCCGGGTCATCTGTCTGGTGGAGGTGATCATGGAGGACCTCCTGGAGGAGCTCATTGAGGAGACCATAGAAGAACCCATGGAGGAGATCATGGAAGACCTCCTGGAGGAGCTCATTGAGGAGACCATAGAAGAGCCCATGGAGGAGATCATGGAGGACCTCCTGGAGGAGCTCATTGAGGAGACCATAGAAGAACCCATGGAGGAGATCATGGAGGACCTCCTGGAGGAGCTCATTGAGGAGACCATAGAAGAACCCATGGAGGAGATCATGGAAGAACTCCTGGACGAGCTCATGGAGGAGGTCATGAGGAACTCCAGCAGGGGGGAGGGGGGGTGATGAAGATGAACATGTTCTATTAGCGTTAAGATAAGTCCTGTTATGTAATGACGGACCTTCTCTGAAGTTTAAACCTTGGAGATCAGATTTCCATGGAGCTCTTTGGACCTTCAGTCCGGTTCTCACAGGCTTCCAAAAGCCCTCTTAGCTTCAGTCCTTGGGGAACGGGTGGAACCCCCTCCTCCGCCAGATCCAGAGTCGTGTTCCGTATCGGGGACGGTCCTGGTCTTCACCCAGAAGAAACCCCTTACCCAGGAGGAGCGTGGGTGAAGCTGAGGGCATCTCAACGTCCACAGATCCCACCTCCAGACCTCCTCCTCCTGCTGCCGCAAACGACGAAATAAAAACTCCAATAACCTTCTCAGTCCTTGAAGATCACGCTCACCCCGCTCGTGCTCCAGATGTTCCACCTTCGTCACCTCCGGGCCTTCTCCTGACCTTCAGACCACCGAGTGCTGGTTGTGATGGTGCGCCGCGCCGCCGCCGCCGCCGCCGCCGCTCAGCACGGTGTGGTTGACGGAGGACGCCGAGCGGTCGGAGCCCTCCGCCGCCGTCCCGTTCAGGTTCTCCTGCCGCTGGCAGCAGAGGATCTGCCTGAAGGTGGCGCTCATCTCCTTGTCCCGGTAGGAGTAGATGATGGGGTTCATGGCCGAGTTGAACTCGGCGAGGAGCAGGAAGAACTTCTCGTAGGTCAGGACGTTGCAGCCGGCGCAGAAGACGTCCAGGAGGAGGATGACCAAGCCGGGGGTCCAGCAGATGATGAAGGCGCCTGCGGAGACGAACGGAGGGAGAGGTGAGGACGTTGGTCCGACCTCTGGACCAATCACACGGCTCGATGTCAGCGGGGGAGAGGAGGGGGCAACCCCGTCTGCCAATCACAGAGCAGCATGTAGAGACGTCCCGCCTTCACCCTCTCACTCACACCAGCACACGAAGTAGGCTTGTTTTCTGGACTGTGAGAGGAAGTTAGGAGAACCTGGAGAACCCAGAGAACCTGGAGAACCAAGGCAGAAGAACCTTGAGAACCCAGATAGCAGAACCTGGAAAACCCAGATAATCTTGAGAACCCAGACAGGAGAACTTTAAGAACCCAGAGAACCTGGAAAACCCAGATAGCAGAACCCAGAGAACCCAGAGAATCTTGAGAACCCAGACAGGAGAGCTGGAGAACTTAGGCAGGAGAACCTGGAGAAACCAGACAGGAGAACCTGCAGAACCCATGTAGGAGAACCCAGAGAACCCAGGCAGGCCAGCAGGGGGAGAGGCGGGTTCACTCTGGACCAATCACATGGGCCTCATATAGAGACATGCAACCCTTTATCTTCTCATCCACAAGGCTGGACAATGAAGATCTCCAATGAACCTCCTGCATGTTTTGGGCCTGTTTGAGGAACCCGGAGAACCCTGAGGAACCCCACGCAGAAAAAGACCTCCTTCTCGCCGTGAGGAGGAGGAGGAGGAGGAGGAGGAGGCGTCCCCCGTACCTTCCTAACCTCCAGGCTTGAGGGACGACCTCCGGCTCAGAGGTTGTCCTCTCGTCCATCTCCATCTCCTGCAGCAGAGCTGGAGGACACGGCGGCGAGCCGAGAACAATAGGAACCGTCTCCGGCTGCCGCTCCCAGACACCGAGGGTTTGTTCGCTCTGGAGAAAAAGAAGCCATTGTCCTCTTCTCGCTGGAGGAACCTTCTGCAGGTCCTACACCGTGGACCTCATCGGCACCCTCACAACATACGGAAGATCTGAAGAGCCAGCTTCATCCAGGAACCATCTCAGCTTCTGCTCCCTGAGGAACAGCTTGGTGGTTGGTGGATATTTTCAAAGCCTACCCTGGTGAGATGTTTCCTCGGGACCAAACGGACAGAAGCAGTGAGAAATGGACCCACCAGAAGGTCCGAGCTCTTCTGGCCTGCTCCGCCTCGGAGGGCTCCTGGAGGAACATCTATGTCCGGGCCAGATTGAGCGCGGCGTTAGCGAAAGGGCTAACGGCCAAGCAACACAGGGAGAAGATAAAAAACCCTCCGAACATCTGATCGTCCACGGAGACCAGGCTCCTTCCCACGGAGCTCCTCGGACCTTCAGTCAGGTTCTCACGGGCTTCCAAAAGCCCTCGTAGCTTCTGGGACGGTCCTGGTCTTCACCCAGGATGAATCCCTCATCCAGGAGGAGCGTGGGCGAAGCTGAGGGCATCATCTCATCTCAACGTCCACAGATCCCACCTCCGGAAACTCCTGCTGCTGCCGGCGTTGCCCTCGTTCCTCGTTCCTTCCGGGTCCTTCCGGGTCATTCCAGGTTATTCCGCATCATCGCCGCATCAGTTTCTGCTCGTCTGCAGTTGCGCGGGTTTCGACAAATGTTCGGGCGCCGCCAGGTCGCATTGGGTCGCTTGGCGAACGCTCAATGCATGCCGCTCGTTCCCGGCGGGAGCCAGCTGGCTACTGCGGGGCAACAACTGGCCACCGACACACACTCACACACTCACACGCTCACAAACTCTCACACACACACACACACTTTCACCGAGGGCCTCATGTGACGCTAAGTGAATGGAATGTGAAATAAATGTAAGTGCTCTTCCATGCTAAATAGGAGGGTCAGAGGTCAAGATGACGGACAAAGGAGAGAAACAGCAGCAGAAGCACAACAAAATAACAATACATTGGTGAATATTACAGTTTTATCGGAGTTTAAGGGTGATTATGAACGGAAAAAAATTCCAACCCTTTTTTTTCCATTAAATCGTGTCTAAAGAGGTTCTGCAGAAGTAACAGATATCGATCGGGTTGTTATCTTTAATCACGGCTAAATGTCTCGCAGTTTCCTCACATGTACACCATCTCATGGTTCTGGGTTTTGAGAACTGAATAGTTGTGCAATGTTGTCGATTTTGTGTTCCACCGACCTGCGTCTTTAGTTGTCATAATGGGGTTGTTGCACCCTAAGTGTAACTGGCTGTGTCCGGAAATCAACACCTTGAGTTTTCCCTATCTGTTGGTTGATCCACAGCTCACCGCGGTCTACCCAAGATGGCTGACCTATCCGGACCGGCATGTGAACTTCAGCGACGTCCCATTCCTAATCCATCGGCTTCAATATGACGTGGGTCCATCTTCCGCTCCTCCTGGAAGGCTGTCCACAGAGTCGGGAGCATGGAATTGTCCAGAATGTCCCGGTATGCTGAAGCCATACCAAACATCAACGTTTGGAGATTTTGGACAATTCCATGCTCCCGACCTGTGAGTGGGAACAGTGTGGAGCTGAGCCCTTTCCTTTTCCCGACATGACATGAAAGCAAGGTCCCTAAAGACATGGAAGACAGAGTCATCACTGGGGACTAGCTTCCCCCTGCGACCCGGCTTCGGATAACATCGGAAGATGGATGGATGGATGGAAGAATAACAGAAGAGTTACAGGCGGGAATTGTGCAAAAGACTTGGAAGCTCGGGCGATTTCTTCAGCAATAAGGTAGCTTTCACGAGTAGTTTGACTTTTAATTCTTGGCCAATTTGTTGTCTTTCTGGACGGCTAACTTTAGCATACTTAGGTCCGTGTTCGGCGTCAACATTTAGGGATCATTTGTGTTCCTCAATTCCACTTGTTGAAAATGGCCTTCGTGTGGATCCACTGCAAGCTAACGGCAGGATGCCGTCGCTTCACGGGTCACATGATCGGCATGAATTGTGGGAAACGTAGTTTCTGGTCAAACACGCGTTTGACTTATTTGATTTAAGACAATCAGACCTTTTAAGGCGTTCTTGTGCGGCCACATAAAATGACATGCCGGGCCACATTTGGCCCGCGGGCCTTGAGTTTGACACACGTGCACTAGCGCAGCGGTTCTTAACCCGGGTTGGATGGAACCCCAGGGGTTCGGTGAGCCAGTCTCAAGGGTTCGTTGGAGGTCAAGAATTTATTCCAAAAAAGTTTATCGGGAGGGAAATAAAAGAAAAACTAGTTAAAAATTAACATAATGGAAAGATATCAGCATTTTGCATAATATCAGGTTTTATTAAAAAGAATCTGCATTTTTGAACCCAAGTACCGCATAAATCCAACAAAAAACTTTCTTTATCTTTGAATAGCACATGAAGAATTCCCTGTGCCGCCTCGTCGGATTGTGATGGAACGTCGTGTGATTTCTTACTTCACGAACAATATGGAGCAAAAAAAGAAAGTGGTGGGATGAATATATTCAACATGGATTTACATGTATGACGGAACGTGACGCATCACTTCTTTTTGTCAGATAAGCAAAATTAATTTCAAGAATTTATTCCCAAAAACGTTTTTGAGGAGGGAAATGAAAGAAAAACTAGTTAAAACTTAGCAATTATCAAAAGATATACAGTCATTTTGCATAATATCAGGTTTTATTGAAAAATCAGCCTTTTTTTAAAATCTCGTTTTTTAAAGAAAATGATTATTTTTTTTAACCCACAAACAAAAAAATCGCATTTTTGAAGCCCAATGTATGTACCTGTATTTGAATTAGAAAAAAAATATTTTTTTGTTCATATTAAGAAGGGTTGTGTGAATGTGCATGTGAAACTGCTGGGGCTCAGAACCTCCAATGACATTAAGAAGCACTGATTTAGAGGTAAAGGTATGAAATGGCGAAAAAAGGCCCCAAAAAATATATTCTATATAATATTTTAATAAGCATTTTTATTCGAAATGTGACACGATAAAAAAAAATCTATTCTCTATGTAAAATAAATAATCTTCATTTTTGCAGCTCACAGACGCTTCAAGATGAATGCTACACATTTGCTAATCGCATTAGCGATAGCGCTTATCCTGGACGGACCAATCACAGCGCCCTATGTAGAGACACGCAACCTGGACAATGTGGGGTCTCCAGTGAACCTCCTGCATGTGTGGGAGGAACCTGGAGGAACCTGGAGGAACCCCCTCGCAGATACAGGAAGGCCTCCTGTGGAGATCCAACCAGCACCACAGCCCTACTGGACCTTCTTCTTCTTCTTCTTCTTCTTCTTCTTCTTCTTCTTCTTCTTCTTCTTCTTCTTCTTCTTCTTCTTCTTTTCCTTTGGGCTTTTTCCCTCAGGGGTCACCACAGCCAAGCAACCTTCTCCATATGAAAGATGACGATGAAGACCAGAGCTTCTCTCTGGTCTTCATCTAGACCTCCAATTCCAATATCTTCACTCTCCCGCCTCTGTTCATGACCCAACCATCTCTGACCTTCTCTCCAAAACATCTATCGTGTGCCGTCGCTCTGATGGACTCGTTCCTGATCCTGAGGAGAACCCAGATAGGACAACCTGGAGAACCCAGGCAGGAGAACCTATGAACCAGGGCAGGAGAGCCTGGAGAGAACCCAGACAGAAGGTCCAGAGAAGATTCCTGCTTGGGGAGGAGACACAGACGCCGTCTGTCCTCAGCAGACAACTGTGGAGACGGACGGACGGACAGGCGGGCCTGTTATCTGTTAGCGTTAGCGTTAGCAGGCGGCAGCTGCGCTGAAGGCCTGACCTCACGGCCCAGCTATGCAGCAGGAGAAGATCCATTTCTCATTTGGAGGAAAGCTATTTGTCCGTAAACATCTCCCCCACGAAGGACAACCACACTCAGCCCCCACGCACGCTTTGTCATCTCCCTGAAAAAAACATCATGTCCAACCCAGGCTGACAAACATCTGAGATCTTCATGAAGAAGAAGGGCTTAAGAGCAAACACACACACACACACACACACACACACACACACACACACGCAGCAGATCCAGGTCCGGGTCCAAGAAGATCTTGGCTCTGGATCTTGATTCCACTCGTTCATGAGGTCATGGACGGACACGGGAGCTGGAACCATTTAACTCCTGATGAGATTCCTCTGTTTGTTGGAGACCAAACCCTGGTGTTCCTGATGTTCCTGATGTTCCTGATGATCCTGAAGTTCGGGTGGGGTTTTTGGGACTGACTGGGATAGTGGAGGGTGGCTGGCTGTGATTGGCCGACAGGCTGGGGGTTCACCCTGGACCTTGTTGGAGGTTCTGAACCCCAGCAGTTTCATTCGCACATTCAGCCAACCCTTCTTACTAGAAGCAGGAAAATAGGAGCTTTTCTAATTCAAACATAGGTCTGGGCAGTGAGCTCCAAAAAAGCCCATTCTTCGTGTATGGCTTAAAAAATATTATTTTCTTTGAAACCCCAAAGTCTGAATAAAAAAAATGCTCATAAAAAAATATTTTCAATCAACAAAATATTTGTAGTTTATTTTTTCATGCACTATTCAGAGATGAATAAAGTTTTTTTTGTTGGATTTATATGAAGATGGGGTTCAAAAATGCAGATTTTTCAATAAAACCTGATATTATGCAAAATGACTGTATATCTTTTGATCATTGCTAAGTTTTAACTAGCTTTTCTTTCATTTCCCTCCCCAAAACCTTTTTTTGGAATAAATTCTCGACATTAATTTTGCTGATATGACAAAAAGAAGTGATGCCTCACGAGTCGTCATACATGTAAATCCATATTGAACACATTCGTCCCACCACTTTCTTTTTTTACTGGACACAGTTAGTATCGACGTTCCATCACGATTAGACGACGCAGCACAGGGAATTTTTCATCCTCTATTCAGAGATAAATTAAGTTTTTTTTATTGTTTTTTTATGGTACTGGGGCTCAAAAATACAGATTTTTTTTAAATAAACCAGATATTATGCAAAATGACTGTATATCTTTCCATTATTGTTCATTTTGAACTACTTTTTCTTTTATTTACCTCCCCCAAAACTTTTTTTTGAATGAATTCTTGACCTCCTCTAAACTGGACAATTCAGGGTCTCCACTGAACCTTCATCATGCTTAGAGAGCGCTGGAGGAACCCGAGGGACCCCACGGAGACACGGGGAGAACATGGGGATCCAACCTGCTCACCCCTGCAGAGAAGATTCAGTCTCACTTTCTTTTCCTCGGAGACCGATTGAAGGGAGGTGATGTCACTGTGTCTCCATAGAAACGTCCATGCTGGACAAACAATGAGGTGAATAAACAGTAAGTGTTTTTTTTTATTTTTATTTTTTTCAATTAATTAATTAATTAATTAATTACTTGATTAATGTATAATAATAATAATAATAATAATAATAATTATTATTATTATTATTATTATTATTATTATTATTATTATTATTATTATTATTATTATTATTTATCTGTTTTTGTTTTTTTGTTTTTTTTTTGCACCGCTGCTGCTTTACACTGTCGTCAGCCGAGCGCCGGCTCATCGCGGTGACCCGGCGCTACGCCAGAAGAGCAGCAGAAGATGAGCCTCCTCAGCAGGCAGCAGAACCTTCCACGGTCTCTTTCTGTTTTTTTTTCAGCCAAAGGGTAAATATGAATATTTACGCGGCTCCTGAAGAACACGCTCTTTGTTCGATCGGGCTTCTACCCTCAATCCCCACAATTGCCCCTTTCCAGTGGCCAGCTGGATTTACTGCCGCCGCATCAATCAGTGTCACCCAACTAGACTTCTTGTTTACGGTGGAAACAAACAGACTTAGCCAATCGAAAAGCCAATAGAAAACCAGAGCAGGGAGTTGGAAAGTTCGGCGGGCCCTGTGTAAATAAACATGGCTCCCGAGGCACAACGTATGGAAAACTACCGTGACACGTTCAGGCTCCCGACGCGGTGATTGGCTGAGGAGATGTCGCTCATGTGCTCCGTCACTGAGAGGCCAGCCTGGAGGTCCTTCCAGCTGGGATTAGAGCATCGTCTGATAGGTAAATACACTCGGGTCTACTGACTGATAGAGGATTTTTGCTTTAAATGACAAACAATAATAATAATATTAATATTCATCACTATAATTCATTTAATAATAATAATTCTAATAATATTTTATACTATTATCACCATCATCATCATTATTATTATTATTATTATTATCATCAACACCATTATTATTATTGTTGTTGTTGTTGTTGTTGTTATTATGGTTATAATTATTATCATTTTTATTATCATCATCATCATTACTATTATTATTGTGATAATTACTGAACTTCTTTACTTTATTTTTATTTTTATTTTTATTTTTATTTTTATTTTTATTTTTATTTTTATTTTTATTTTTATTTTTATTTTTATTTTTATTTTTATTCTTATTCTTATTTTTATTTTTATTTTTATTTTTATTTTTATTTTTATTTTTATTTTTATTTTTATTTTTATTTTTATTTTTATTTTTATTTTTTGGAAACGGTCACTTCTTGCAGCTGGAACAGGGTTCAGTGAAGAGACTTCAGAGGTACAGAGGTAGAATTCAGGAAGTAACAGAGACTGCACACACACACACACACAGACACACACACACACACACACACACACACACTGATGGCGTTGTCGTCCATCATGGCGTCGGGTCAGCATGGAGACAGAGACGGACCCACCGTCCAAAACATCTGGATACCACTTCGCAACTTCAGCTTCGCGTTCGACATCGAAAACACAACATGAGATCCAGATCAGCTGGATTAGCTTAGCGCGGCGTCATCGCCGCCGGATTCGGACCGACAACCTGGAGGTCTGTGGGCCTCACCAGAAATAAAAACACAGAGAGGAACCGACGCCGTCAAGCGTGTCTTCAATACACACACATCTGGAAACGACATTCACCACCGCGACGAGCCACAGAGATGCTAACAGAAATCGGGGGCTGAGATAGAGAGGCGAGAAGGTCTCGGCTCGGGTTCCTCCGGGTTCCTCCAGCAGACACAGGAGCACGCCTGGGTTTTCATCCCGCTGTGAATATTCCTCCGAGGCGTGTGATTCCCCTCCAGCTGGCTCGGGAGGTGAAATCCCCGTCCAGGCCTCGCCCTGCAGAGCCCTCCGATCCTTCTTTCCTCTCGTTTGATACCAGATCCACATCGCCGGCCACGTCAAAGAAGCATGAGTTGAATTCACCCTCTCATTGACGTGTCCTACACGGACGTGCAGCCATTCACCCTCTCATTCACACCGGAACAGGAGGAAGCACAGCTTTCGCACCTTCACAGCTGGGACACAATCCACTCAGGGCAGGGTATGCATCATGAATGAATGAATGAATGAATGAATGAATGAATGAGTGAAGGAATGAATGAGAGAAAAAAACAGCCGATAAGAAAGATAAGCGGTATCCATAATGAATGAATGAATAGTGAGTGACTGAATGAATGAAAAGGCGGAAGATAAGTTAAATGACCTGTATGTATAACTAGTGAATGAATGAATGAATGAATGAATGAGAGAAGAATCAGAAGATATGCAGTATCAATAATGAATGAATGAATGAAGGAGTGAATGAATGACAGAACAGCAGATAAGCGGTATAGATAATGAGTGAATGAATGAATGAATGAATGAGCGAGTGAATGAATTATTGACAGAAGAACCAGAAGTCAAGCAAGATAAGTGCTATTGATTTTAAATGAATGAATGAATGATAGAAGAACCAGCGGATAAGGAAGATAAGCCATATCAAAAATGAATGAATGAATTAATGAATGAAGAGCCAGGAGATAAGCAAAATAAACGGTATGGATAATAAATGAATGAATGAATGAATGAGACAAACCAGCAGATAAACAAGATATCAACACAGATAATGAATGAATGAATGAGTGAGTGAGTGAATGAATGAATGAATGAGAGAAGAACCAGCAGCTAAGCAGTATAGATAATGAATGAATGAGTGAATGAGTGAAGAACCAGCAATCGAGCAAAATAAGTGCTATCGATTATGAATGAGTGAATGAATGAATGAGAGAAGAACCAGCAGAGCCGGGCTGAGGACCGCCATTCTCAGAGCGCTGCAGTCAGTTCTTACACACACACACACACACACACACACACACACACATTCACATACACACACACACACACACACACACACACATTCACATACACACTCACAAACATATCTTTTTACTTTCTGTAGTCCTCACACCTCCCTCCCATCCACCCACACACACACC
>CAAKHD010007145.1:2192-19939 GCA_901007705.1 Fistularia tabacaria
TGTTGTGTTTGAGTGGGGAAGGGGTTGTGTGAATGGTGGTGTGTGTGTGGGGGTGTGTGGGGGCGGGTGTGTTGGGGGGGGGGGGTTCCTCAGGTTGACAGAGGTGCGTTACAGTGTAATAACAATGGAACAACAGTGGAATGACGTTGCTTCTGTACTTCCTGCGCCGAAACCTGAAATGGGCGACGGAGCGTTTTTGTGATTCAGTCAAAGGTCGCAGGTATTGTGTAAATTGACGAGTGTGTGTGTGTGTGTGTGTGTGTGTGTTGTGTGTCATCTCCACGCCTTCCCGGACGGGCTGAGGTTGTGAGATTGTGCCGTTTGCAAACTTGTGCAAATGATTGGGCAACCTCTCTCTCTCTCTCTCTCTCTCTCTCTCTCTCCCTCTCGGTTGAAATCCACATCCCATTGCGATGTATAATAGCCTCGTCGCGGCGCCGCCGCCAGAGCGAAGGAGGCGGCCATGAAGACGGCAGGGGGATCCAGAAGCTGCGCGTTGTTCCTGTGGACGCTGGCGTTGTCCTCGGTGGTCAACGTGACGCGTCAGGGTACGACCCTCCCGCCCTTCCGCCCTTCCGCACGTCCGGACAACCGTCCTAACCTCCCGTGCTTCTGGCAGCTCCAGGTTCCACGGATTGCACGCTGGAGCAGTTCCGGACCGGCGACCTGTTCGACCCCAACTTCGACATTTCGGGGATGTCGGAGAGCTACCCGGACCAGAAGAGCTTCCGGGTGCCATGCGCCATGGGCTACTCGGGCTTCTTCAAGCTCACCTGCCAGCAGGGGAAGTGGGATTTCCGCGGCGATAAATGCCAGCGTGAGTAGGAACACTCGCAGCATCTCCTCATGGCCCTTTATAATGTGTTATTACATGCCGTTACGTGTTATTACATGTTATTACGTGTTATCACGTGTTATTATGTGTTATTACATGTTATTACTTGTTATTACATGTTATTACGTGTTATTACATGTTATGACGTGTTATCACATGTTATTACGTGTTATTACATGTTATTACTTGTTATTACATGTTATTACGTGTTATTACATGTTATTATCTGTTGTGTTGTGTGTTATTACGTGTTTTTATATGTTGTAATGTGTTATAACATGTAATCATGTGCTATTACATGTTATTACGTGTTATCACATGTTATCATGTGCAATTTTGTTTTTACGTGTTATTATATGTTATGTGATAGTACATATCATTACATGTTATAACGTGTTATTACATGTTATTTTGTGGTATTACATGTTATTATATGTTATCACATGTTATTACATGTTATCACATGTTATTGTGTGTTACAATGTGTTATAACATGTTATTTTGTGTTATAAAGTGTTATATCATGTTATTATGTGGTATCACATGTTGTTATATGGTATTATGTGTTACGTGTTATTACATGTAATTCCATGTTATTACGCGTAATTATGTGTTATTAGGCGTAATCACATGTTACAACGTGTGATTACATTTTATTAGGTGTTGCTACATGTAATTGCATGTTGTTGTATGTTATGTGTTATTACATGTTATCACATGTTATGACATGTTATTACAGTCACACTGGTATCAAAGCAATGGAAACCAAGGTGGGGGTTGGAGGAATTTGCATCTTACAAGATTAGCGAGGCTGCTTGTATTTGAAGCGGGATTTAAAATGGAATTATAATCATTAAAGTACTTATTCATTCATCATCATGATAATGATTATAATAATTTACAGCAGGAGAAACTGCTGTTGGGAATTAGAGCTTGAAAACGTGAAAGATATAACGTTCGTTTTCGTCACGGAGAAATAACCCCGCCTTCGGGCATCCCGTCATTTCCCAATCAGCCAGGTCGTGCGGTCACCCGGGCGAAGCCCAGTTCGCCGATTTCCACCTGGAGAGCGGCGACGATTTTGTGTTCGGTTCCAAAGTTGTTTACACCTGCCAGAAAGGGTAAGCACACTGTTACGCCTTCATTAGCGTGAAGCTAAACCTTAGCATTTGTGATGTGCGTTCATTGAAAAACAAGAAAACAAAAAAATTTAAGGATAAAATATGACATTCAGCGGGAATTCATGATTCTTGTGTCAGGTTATAAATGATAATTCATGGAGCGGTGGTGATATTCTGTCCATCATCTTGCATCATTAAAACTCACGTAAAAACCTTTCCTTCAAACGAACATTCACTCATTTCAAGTGATAAAGTTAATGATAATATATCAACTAACAATTAAGAAGTTCATGTTTGTTTTACGATGGTCATGCTAATCAAATGTTAATTATAATGGTATTTTAATGATGGCTGATGTCAATGATAATAACACATCAATCACAAGCAATAAGCCTATGGATTTCTGATAAAATGATAATATATTGATTGCTAACGGTCAAAACAGCTCATTAATGCACATGTAATAAGCGCGTGGCTTTCTTATAAAATGCTACTATATTGCTTGCTAATGGTAACAATAATTCAACATTAATTAACATGTAATAAGCTTATGGACTTTTTCACAAAATGGCAATAATATTAAAATATTCATCAACCAGAAATGAGCTTATGGACTTCTTTATGAAATGCTATCAATGCTTGTAGCATCTGAATGATTGCTAACAGTGAAGATGACGGCACAATAAGAAATACCTTTATGAACTGTGAGAAGAATAAAAATGATATATTTATTAACAAGCAATCAGCGATTGGACGTCTTAATGATTGGGAATGATTATGCTCGTAATACACATTAATGAACTCGTAATAAGCGTATAGACTAGTCGATAAAGTGAGAGTGGTGATAAGGATGTGAAGAAGACATCCGTGAATGAGGCTGTCGGTGAGCGTGCTGGGGTTCGGGGTTCGATGGAGGCGGGTGATTTGGCCGAACATTCGGGGTTCACGAATCCCCCCTGCGCCGTTTCAGGTACCAGATGGTCAGCAGGACAAACTTCCGGCGCTGCATGATGGTCGGCTGGAGCGGCGCCATCCCGGTGTGTGAAGGTAAGCGTCCAGGGGACACCCCGCGCAAACATCTGGCCCAGACCTGAGTTGGCTGTGGACTGTCTTCCAGCCAGAATTTGCCAGCCCATCGAAGTGGACCAGAACGTCCAGGTGATGGGGGACCCGTACAACGCCAAGTATGGCAACGTGGTGCGATTCTCTTGCAAGCTGAACGAGGAGTTCCTGATCGGGGAGATGGAGATCTACTGCGACGAAAACGGGCAGTGGACCAGCCCGCCGCCCAAATGTGAAGGTACATCCTGGGCGGCGTGACGCCCTCAAGCCTCTCTGTCCTCCGCCCAGCACATCCAACACCTGTCCATCATCCCGTTGGTCACTTGGGACTATCACCCCTCGACCCCAAATCCCACGGGAGGCGCGGCGGCACCGTGGTAAGCCCCGCCCCCCTCATAGCGAGGAGGTCCCCGGTTGGGTTCCAACTGATTGGAGTCTCCTTGGTCTCCCCCGGGGTTCTCCGGTTCCCTACAACAGTCCAAATACCAACATGAGGACGCCCTACAGTTCACGAATGAGTGAAGGTGCATGGTTGGATGTCTCGATGAGTGGCCCCATGATTGATACAGGGTGAACCCCGCCTCTCGCCCAATGACGGCCCCTACTCCCCCTTTGACCCTGGGTCCGGGAAACGCGGTGCAGATCATGAACGAGTGAATGAAACCAATCCCACGCCGCGTCGCTTCACCAACCCGCCTGTCTTGCCCCCGCAGTGGTGACTTGCCAGGTTCCAGACATCCCCAACGGCAACGTCCCAGAGGGCCCGGCAGTGTACTACGAGAACGAAGTAGTGGCCTTCGAGTGCAACCAGAACTACAAACCTGTCCACGACAGACTGCCCAAATGCACCAAGGTGGGGCAGAGAGCAGCATGGAACCCGACGCCGGGATGCGAAGGTGAGGCTAAGCTGTGTCCCGTTTGGCGTTGCAGTGTACTAAACGCCCTCCCCACCTGCAGAGGTGAGGTGTGAGCTGGTGCTGGTACAAGGCGACAAGACCATCTATGAGCCGTCCAACAAGAACATCTTCTTTTCCGGCGACACGCTGAGGATCACATGTGAAGACACGCACTATGTAGGCCAACTGCAGCAAGTCACGGCGATGGCCACCTGCTCAGCCATTGGGCGTTGGAGCCTAGAACCAGTGTGCAAAGGTAAGGCACCGCCGTTTGCCGCCATCACACCCCACCTGAAGGACAGGTGCCCCACGCCTGGACATCCGTTGTGACTTTGACTCCAAAAGATCCAGTGTGGGCCTCCGGCCGATGATGGTGATGATTCATCTGAACTCCAGCCCTGCTCTGGTTTCAGAGGTTCTCTGCAAATGGGCTAAGCCCAGCGGTGTCAGCTGGTGGGACATCCGGTGGGGCGACAAACTGAATATAGGGTTCTCTACGATATTTACTTGCCAGCACGGTTATAAACCCAAAAATGGCGCCAACAAAATTACCTGCAGCAGAGAGGGATGGACACCTTCTCCGCCGTGTGAAGGTACCGTGACCTTGGACCTGAGGGTCCCAAAATGTGAAGTGTGATAAGCTCCAGCCCTCTTGTGACGTAGATAACGAATGATCGATAATGAATGAAAACGATCTTTTCCCACAGAAATCTTTTGTGAACCATTGGAAATGGACAACATCGTCATTACAAGTCCCAGACAGTGGCGGTACAGGTTGCAAGACAGCGTGACCTTCCACTGCGCAAAGGGCTACGAGGGGCATTGGAGGCAGACCATGGAGTGTCGCGAAAATGGCTGGTCTGGGCCCATCCGATGCACTGGTAAGAAACAAGCTGCGCTGGACGCCGCGCGGGTTGTTCCCCTTTTTCGTATCAAAATAGATAAAACCATGTGATGCATGACGCCGGCGCAGTGCTCCGGCTCCCTGGATAGCTTAGCATGGTGAACACGAAATATTGATCCTGACCTGATCCATTTTGGTGCAATAGCGTTTTGGGAAATCCGGGGAGCCCTGCCAAAATTCGAACGCCACTGAGGTCGCCCCTTGTTGCCCCCACACCCCTCTTCTGATTTCCCCCCAGAGAGACCATGTGACAAGCCCCGGGTCCAGGACGCGTCCCCCGTGAAGTGGTTGCAGTCACAGTACCAACACAACGGAGAGGTCTGGTTCGCCTGCAACCAGAACCCATCCAGAAGGTTTGCCCTCACATGTCAGCTGGGAGAGTGGACTGGATTTCAGAGATGCACAGGTGAGAAGGCCACAGTCAATGTCCACAGGGGGCCGTTCTGTGTGGAGTCTCCATTTTCCCCCTGCGTGGGGTTCCTCCGGTTCTCTGGGTTCCTCGCACATTCCAAACACATGCTGGAAGTTCAATGGAGCTCACAACTTATCCATACATGAATGAGAGAGTGGGCAGTTATATGGCTCTACGTGAGGTGCGAATCAGAGGGTGAAGGGTGTCTTTCTGCGCCGGTCCAGAGCCTGGATACATGCAGATTGTTGCGTCGGGAAAGGCAACCTACGATTCTCATACCGGATCGGTCGAGCGCTGGGTTAACAACGACCGCCATTGGTGCGGATAACCGACAGGGTAACGAGGGATCGGGCTTCTGGGAGGACTGTGTGTTCAGAAGCAGAGAGAGAAGAGGAAAGGCAAGAGTCCCGGACTGAGAGCAGAGGCTTTGATTGTTAGGACGATGACAGGAAAAGCTAGAGAGTTGGTTGACATGGTGCTGAGAAGGAAGGTGGGTATGTTCTTGTCGAAATCTTCTTGTCGTGACAAGAAGAGCTTCTGAAGAACTGAAGAAGCCTTTGGGATGAGGGGTGATGCGTCATCAAGTGAAGAGATTCACCCGAGGAAGCATGTGACTGGGTGCAGAGAGAGGAACTGTGGTTGTATGAGGAAGTCTGGAGTGGCAGAAGCACGTTAGACTGGTGCAGGACATGTATGTATGCTCACCGTGAGACAGTGGTGAGGTGTGTTGTAGGTGTGACAGAGAAGTTCAAGGTGGAGGTGGGACTTCATCTGGGATCAGCTCTTAGCCCCTTCTTGTTTGCAGTGGTGTTGGACAGGCTGACACATGAGGCTAGACAGGTATCTCCATGAAGTGCAGGAAAGTCTTGAGAGGTGAAGGTATGCTCCGGAAAGGAGAGGAATGAAGGCTCAACACAGCAAGAATATATGTGTGTGAATGAGAGGGAGCGGTGAGGCTACAGGGAGTGGAGACCAAGAGGGTGGTGGCGTTTAAGTACTTGGGGGCAACAGTCCAATGGACAGGGTTCGAAAGAGGTGAAGAAAAGCATTCAAGCAGGTTGGAACGGGTGGAGAAAAGTGTCAGAATATCAGCTAGAAGAAGGAAAGGTGTACAAGCAAGGTGTGAGAGCAGCGGTGCACAGCGGAGACAGTGGCATCAAGGAAACGACAGGAAGCAGAGCTGCAGGGGGCAGAGATGAAGATGTTGAGGTTAATTTTGGGAGTGACCAGGATGGGGAGGATCAGGAATGAGTCCATCAGAGGGACGGCACATGTTAGATGTTTTGGAGAGAAGGTCAGAGAAGCTAGACTGAGATGGTTGGGTCATGGACAGAGAAGTGAATATATTGTTGAAAGGATGCTGGGGTTGGAGCTGCCAGGCAGTAGGTCTGGAGGAAGACCTTCTGCCTCCCGAAGGAAGCAGCCCAAAGGAGAAGAAGAAGAAGAAGAAGAAGAACAAGAAGAAGAAGAAGAACAAGAAGAAGAAGAAGAAGAACAAGAAGAAGAAGAAGAACAAGAAGAACAAGAACAAGAACAAGAACAAGAACAAGAACAAGAACAAGAACAAGAACAAGAACAAGAAGAATGAAAGGTGAATGGTTGCTTGTCTGTAGATGTGGCCCTGTGATGGATCCAGGTTGAGCCCCGCCTCTCGCTCGATGACAGCTAGTCCAGCTCCCCCATCACCCTGACTGCAGTGTAAGCGGTATAGATGAATATGACAAACAGGTTTTCAGTCTCTCCCTTGCAGATGCCTTCATGCGTCCACGGGCTGTCTTGTTTCCTGATGTTTCCTCTCCTTCAAACCGCAGACTGTTCCAAACTGAAGATACAGAACATGCTGGTGGTCCAGGTCAAGGACAAGGCCTACTATGCCTGCAAGGAGGGATACAAACTGTCCACCAAAGGCTGGTGGGGCGAAGCCACCTGCATCGACGGCCTATGGAGCGGACTAAAGTACTGTCTTGGTAACGGAGGCGTGTCCGTCCGGCTGCTTTCTACCTTCTTCAATCCACTACTTAACCAATCCAGCGCCAGGTTGTCGCCCCTCCCTGTTGGTCCGTCTTAACCACCGGGCTGTCTGCCTTTTCAGAGGACAACATGTGCAGAGAGGCTCCGGACATACCCAACGCCATGCCGCACATCAAGAAGGGATTCTTCACGGAGAACCAGACCGTCAGGATCAACTGTCGGGACGGGTTCCGGGCTGAGGTCACCAACCTGACCTGTGAGCAGGGGAGCTGGAACTCACATGGGCTGTCCCTCAAAAGCATCTGTGTCCGTGAGTCATCACTCTCACTTCATCACATAGCATGACTGTGTATGTCTCTCAATGACATGTGAACGACTGTGGAAAACCAGGGTTCTATTTGCTCCCATTGTTCTTTTGTTGGATGGACCTTGTTAAAATCCTGAGGTCAGAACCTCCACCTCCCAGCAGGAGGTCCCTGGTTGGATTACCACCGGGTTCCTCAGGGTTCTGTGGGTTGGGGTATATGAGCATCATATAAGATCGGGAGCAAGACTTTTCCCACGTGGTTTCTGAACTTTCTCTGAAAAGCCTTCCATTTCCGGGCCTCGTTCATCTGACGCCTTTGTCGGCCATGTTGCCTTTTCACCGACCCGTCCTCTCCCTGTGCAGCCCTGGCCCAGCCCTGCGACCCTCCACCCCAGTTCAACAACTCCATCGTCACGGATTTGTACCAGCAGGAATTCACGTCCAACAGCCAAGTGACGTACCAGTGCCGCCCTCACTACTTGTTGGAGTGGGGCAACACGCTAGTCTGCATAAACGGGACGTGGCAGGGGCCCATCATCAACTGCATCAGTACGTAGTCCCGTCCCCTTTCTGTGAAAATAGAAATGTAGTCCTCATCCGCGGTCCCCGGCGAGCTGATGCTCTATTTGTCTTTTTCCATGATAACATTTTTGGGCAAAAACCAGCCAGCCGTCTAGACAGGAACAGCATTTAGGGCACGCCCAGAAAACAAGGATTTGAAAATGCCTCCATCGTCATAGCGATGGGGAAAACAGGCATGGGGACTAAAGTTGCAGTCAGCTGCCATGCGTGCCTTGATGGACCATAATGACAATAGCTCACTCCAGAGTACTCCAAGTATTCTAAAGTACTTGGAGTACTCCCAGGTTATATCCTCTTTGGATGTAGACTGGATTGGTCCTCTTTATAGTCCGGGGTCACTGCAAACAGTATCCCCACCTCATCACTCCATCCGGCTCGCCATTGTCCATGTCCACATTCGCCGTAGCGCCCACATTTGTTACGTAGCTTAGATAGGAAGTGCCGCTACGCACGCGTGTGCTTTAGCTCTTCAAAAATCCCAGCATCAGCTACCTTGCCTGGCATACGTACTACAGGGTTTCTTGTCGTTCCCCGACATCATTTATGCACGGAGGTCATCCATCCATTCCAGATCACATCTTCACATTGAGCTATTGATCACACTCGGGTAGATTTCCAAACCGCCAGCAGCAGGAAAAGGTTTAGATCCGGCTTCAGATCAAGGTACCGACATCAGACTGCCTTCAGACGTCCAGATGTACATCAGCATCTGTGGCATGAAACGTGGATTTGAGACATTTTCGTCCGCAGCTTTGTCATGGGATTTGTCAGTGACAACAGTAGTTCATTTGTCGTTTTTTGCTTTTTCTCAGAGTACTGTGAGAAGCCAAGTCACATGGAGGTTAGCGTCACCCTCTTGGAAGACAAAGACTTCTACCTGGAGGGCGCCGTCTTAAAGTACCGGTGCTCCAGCTACGGGGGCCAAAGGGACGGCGAGGCAGTGTGCGTGAATGGGAAGTGGAACACAGAGTTCACCTGCAGAAGTAAGCGCCATCGTGGGACCTTGTCGCCCTTCGCTAAGCCCCGCCCCTCCTGGCTACCGACAAGTTGCCCTTCGAGGCAAACCCTGGATATTACTTCAGATAAGATTACACTCATTCTAACCTCGTGGGCGTAAAGGTTAGCCCCGCCCCCTAACAGCCAGAAGCCCCCTGGTTGCTCCAACGCCCTGGCAAGTTAGCTTACCATGCTGAACGCGAAACATCGATCCCGATCCGATCCATTTTGGTGCGATAGCGTTTCAGAAGATACGGGGATCCCTGCTGAAATTCGAACGCCACTGAAGTCACCCTTTGTTGCTCCCGCGCCCCTCTTCTGATTTCCCCCCAGAGAAAATATGTGGCATGCCCGAGATCCAGGGTGCATCCGTCGAGGGAGGGTTGCAGCTACAGTACCTGCAGGGCAGCACAGTCCAGTTCACCTGCAACTGGAACTCGTCCAGAATTATCGTAATCACCTGTACGTCGAGAGGGTGGGACGGGTTTCAGAGCTGCCCGGGTGAGAAGGTGAGAACGTCCCTGGTCCAACGTCCTCAGGAGGCCTTTCCGTGTGGAGTCTCCATGTTCTCCCCCTCGTCTACGTGGGGTTCCTCCGGTTCTCCGGGTTCCTCCCACGGTCCAAACACATACAGGAGGTTCATTGGAGACCAGAACTTGTCCGTACTTGAATGAGAGGGTGAATGGTTGCATGTCTCTATGTGACATGTGAATGAAACATTGCCTATCCTATCTCATCTAATCCTAACTTATCTTATCTTATCTCATCCAATCCTAATCTTATCTTATCTTATCTTATCTTATCTTATCTTATCTTATCTTATCTTATCTTATCTTATCTTATCTTATCTTATCTTATCTTATCTTATCTTATCTTATCTTATCTTATCTTATCTTATCTTATCTTATCTTATCTTATCTTATCTTATCTTATCTTATCTTATCTCATCTAATCCTAATTTACCTTTTCTTATCCAATTCTATCTTACCTTAATTTATCTTATCTTATCTTATCCTAGTTTACCTTATCTCATCTAATCCTGACTTAATTTATCTTATTTTATCTCATCTAATCCTAATTTATCTTATCTCATTCAATCTCATGTCATCTAATACAGTCTTATCTTTTCAAATCGCATCTCATGTTATCTTGCCTTATCTTATCTTAGCTTAGCTTAGCTTATCTCAGCTTAGCATAGCTTAGCTCGTCTCATCTCACCTCTGGAGAGATTGACTTCCTGTTTGTCTTCCACAGAGTACGACGACTGACGCTTCACAACTGAACTGATCCTAAGGCTGAAGATTTCCATTTGGAAAATAGATCTTGGGAACGCTGATGTTTGGTTTTCGAGCAGTATTTTGTACAGAATCCATTTTGTTTTTTAAAACCTGAATAAAGTGTCGCTCGTTCCAACGTCTGCTGTCTTTTGTTTCGGCGAACATTTCTCTGAGCTCGGATTTTCGTCCGATTGTGTCTGAAAATCTCGGAAAACAACCGCCGTCGATCGGCCAGAACGGACTTCTGAATGAGGACATGATTTCCCCTGGAGATCCGAAGCAGATCTCCGGTCCGTCTCCTTGAAAACTAGGAGACGAGTCCATGAGCAACCTGATGTTTGCTTTTCTCTCATGCTGTGAAAACAAATAAAACGAGGGGGATTTTTGCGTTTAAGCCTCTCGGAACACTTTAGTGACTTTATCGTCATCATTGGGAATTCCAGACCGATCGTCCTTGTATGTCAGGGGTGTCGAAGTCATTTTCGCCGAGGGCCACATCTGCATCACCGTGTCCCTCAAAGGGCCACATCGGCATCACCGTGTCCCTCAAAGGGCCACATGGAACGCTAACAGTATCAATGTAACATAATGTCAAATAAATGTCAATAAGTGTAACTCCTCCTGCTGCTAAAAGGCATCCACAGTAAAACTAGCTTCCACTGCTGCACTTTAGCACACTTAGCTCGCGGTTTGGTGTCAGAATGCAGACGTAGATGGAAGTCTTTGCCTCGTAACACAAAAGACACGCTGGTTTTTCTCCTGGAAGCACAAACATGTTTTCTCCTTCCCGTCTTTCTAGAAACGTTCTTCATCTGCATCAGCTTCTCTCTTCCTGGACATCCAGGGATCATTTGTGTTTCTCACTTCCACCTGTTGAAAATGGCACTGATGTGGATCCGCTGCGATCTGACGGCGAGATGCCGTCTCTTCACGGGTCACGTGATCGGCGTGAATTGTGGGAAATGTAGTCAATGGTCAATGCGCGCGTTTGACTTATTTATTGTAGGACAATCAGAACTTTTAAGATGTTCTCGCGGGCCTTGAGTTTGACGCATTGGACACCTTTCTCCAACACGTCCAAGGTAGCCCTTGTTTGAGCGCGCTAACGTGGACGGGTACACGCACACGGGCAATCGGTTTTACGTGCAGGACTGCAGAGCGGGACGCTGCTAGCAAAATTTACCGCTCCATCATGGTAGATGTTTTGGAGAGAAGGTCAGAGATGGTTGGGTCATGGACAGAGGAGGGAGAGTGAAGATATTGGAATTGGAGGTCTAGATGAAGACCAGAGATAATAATTACAAACACTGTGAAAATTTAGATGATATTTGTTATTAAGCCGCAGAAGATACTTCCCTATCATTTGTTTCAGCTCTATTATGAGCTGCTATTAGATCCATCAATAACTTTCAGCTCAGAGAAAACTCTAGAAGTCAAGATCGTCCACTCATATGTCTTTTCTTTCTGTTATTCTCTTTTATAAATAATCCTGTTTATTATCCGGCACGAGTTGTAATCACTCAGGTCAGTTTTTACTCCAGTTAAACTGAAAGTTGATATATTTAGCAATATCAGTTGAGCATTTGGATAAGAAACACGGTCAGATCAATGATGTTGATTACGGTGGCAAATATATATTGATAGGATTTTTCAGGGCTTGTAAGAGTGCTAAGATAAGTACTTAAAGCAGTGGTGGTTAACCTTGTTGGAGGTGCTGAACCCCAGGAATGTCATCTGTGCATTCAACCAACCCTCCTTCATGGGAAAAATGAAAGAGGATTTTTTTTTCAAACTCCAAACATAGGTTTGTACAGCTGGGCTCCAAAAATGCAGATTTTTCATTTATGGGTTAAAAAAAATATTATTTTCTTCAAAAACCAGAAGTCTGGATGCTCATAAAAAATGAAATGCATTCTTTTCAACCCATAAGATATTTGTAGTTTATTTTTTCATCAGATAAATAAGGTTTTTTGTTGGATTTTTATGATACTGAGGCTCAAAAATGCAGACTTTTTAATAAAACCTGACATTAAGCAAAATGACTATATATCTTTCCATTATTGTTAAGTTTTAACTAGTTTTTGTTTTATTTCCCTCCCGAAAAACTTTTTTTTGGAATAAATCCTTGAAATTAATTTGGCTTATGTGACGAAAAGAAGCGACGCCTTTGATAAAATACCAGTTGATGTATTAAAAGAGGGGAAGTCCAACAGAAAGTTGCCTTCTTGGAGTCACTGGATGTGTTTTACTGCTGCACAAAATGAACCCTGCATCAACATCACTGTGTTCAAAGAACCATGATTTCCACACAAACAACAACACGACGGTCTTCCCTTAGTTTTGCCGCTGCTCGACTAGAACGGCTCGACTCGCCGTCGCAAATCCTGCAGACGGGATGTGACTCCCGTCACCCTCCGTCATCCATGGAAATCCGTGTTGAACATGTTCTTGTCCTGCCGGACACAGTGAGTGTGAAGGGATTCCAATACGAAGAAAGAAGTCACACGACGTTCCATCCCCCACAGCCACGATTCCTCCGCTGAGCGCGGCAAAATCCCCGAGGCCATCGGGTCGGGTCGCCGAACCCCCGGGGTTCCATCCAACCCGGGGGAAGAACCACCGACTTAGAGAAATGAAAGGTGCCCAAGAGAAGACGTGTGGAGGTGGTTGGTGTGAGAGAGTGTGTTTGTCCTCTGCTTTCATTGCAGGCTGAGCAGGTTGGGTCTGAATGCGGTGTTTGATTGTTTCTCTTGCTCTGTTTAAATTGGAGATTTAGCACGTTTGGGGTTTTTTGGGACATGGTGACAGGTCGACCCGGGCTTTGTACGTTTTTCCTAAAATGACGAAAGCGTGTATTTTTGCGGGCATCTCTCCGCTCGGCTTTGCCACCGAAACCGGTAAGAAGTCATGTCACAGCTGCGGCCCGTCATTGGGCGACAGGCCGGGTCGCCGTGGGCCAATCACAGCGCCTTAAAGCCGCTCACCCTCTCCCGTCTCTTGGACGCCGCAGCTGATAAATCCCTGAAATGAGGTCGTTTTGATTTGCTACTGGAAGTGGATTTGGTGCTGAGTACTCGCAGTACTCACCTGTACTGGTACAGTGCTCACCTGTACTGGTACAGTACTCACCTGTACTGGTACAGTGCTCACCTGTACTGGTACAGTACTCACCTGTACTGGTACAGTACTCACCTGTACTGGTACAGTACTCCCCTGTACTGGTACAGTACTCACCTGTACTGGTACAGTACTCCCCTGTACTGGTACAGTACTCCCCTGTACTGGTACAGTACTCACCTGTACTGGTACAGTACTGCGCGGCGTGTTGCCAGGGCGTATTTTCAGCGGATCTGACTGCTTTCCTGGCCGCTGGTTTGCAGGCCAATCAAAGTCAAAGTGCAAACGAACAATATTTAGCTTTGACATAAAATATTGACAGGCTTGTAAAGTTAGGAGTGTTCAGGAAAAAAAAGCAGGTATTTGAGGGTGAAAAAGAAAATATCCTTTATTCCGCTTCCTGTTTGGGGGGTTTTAATAATAATAATAATAATCATTTCAACCAAAACATTTCCAGCGCCTGGATATTCGGAGGTCAGATACTCATCTGAAGGGAAGAGTAAAGCAAAGAGTGAATGTCCTCAGACTAGATACACAAGTGTTGGTCAACACACACACACACACACACACACACACACACACACACACACACACATTTGCGGGAAATGAAGTCAATATGTTTTGTGCAACCCTGTTCATCCCAGGGACGAATCACAAGTGTGGTTTTTTCTCACGTCGTCCTGAACAAATGAGAGGGTTTATTTGTTTCGTCTCAGGTTGAGGACAAAAATCATTATTATTATCATTATTATTATGTTGTTGTTGTTGTTGTTGTTGTTGTTAGTATTACTATTAGTATTATTGCAATATTAATATCATTATTATTATTATTATTATTATGTTGTTGTTGTTGTTGTTGTTGTTAGTATTACTATTAGTATTATTGCAATATTAATATCATTATTATTATTATTATTATTATGTTGTTGTTGTTGTTGTTGTTGTTGTTAGTATTACTATTAGTATTATTGCAATATTAATATCATTATTATTATTATTATTATTATGTTGTTGTTGTTGTTGTTGTTAGTGTTACTATTAGTATTATTGCAAATATTAATATCATTATTATTATTATTATGTTGTTGTTATCGTCATTATCATTGTTGATTGTTATTGTTATTGTTATTATTATGATTATCTTTAGTATTTTTCCTACTACTGTTTTTCTTCTGTTTGTTATTGTTATTTTATTGCAGTTATAATTCCGTCGGTGTTTTTGTTGCTGTTTACTTGTGATTATTATGCCTGTTTTACGTATCAAAATTGTAAAATCATTATCAGCATTGTTATCATGACATTGATGATAGCGATATTATTTTTACTGCTATGATTATTATGTTTTAATTGTTACCATTAGTAGTGTTTCTGTCATTACGATTTTATTGTTGTTATTTTTCTTGTTGTTGCTGTTATTATTGGTGGTGATGTTGTGAGCAAAATCTGGATTTAAAAAGTGTTAAAATGTAAGGAAGAACCTTTTTATTCATAATTCTTATTAATATTGATTATGTTATATGATATGAATTATTTATAGTTTTTAAATGAATATCAAAATGCCAGAAAAAAAGAAGAAATGTAAAAAAATAACTTTGGATTTTTAATTATCATTTACATTAGTTCTGTTATGTAAATTAATTATGTATCATGTTTAAATGAATATCAAAATTTCAGAAAAAAAAGAAAAAAGTTAAAATGTAATAAAATCCTCTGTATTTACTATCATTATTTGTTTTTAATTATATTACATATTTATCATTTTACATATTATATTAAATATAAATATATTGTACTGCATTAATTATTTATCATTTTTAAATAAATATCTAAATATCAGAAAAAAATAAAATAAAACCATAAGATTTTCAGAAATCTCTCTAAATGCTTTGTGGATGAGAGGGTGAACTTTTGTATGTCTCTATATGCGACCCTGTGATTGGTGCAGGCTGCACCCGCCCTCAGCCAATCACAGCGGGGGACAGTCGAAGGCGCAGGATGAGCATGAATGAATGAACGGGTGAACGCATGAATGCGCGAAACAGGCGGAGGACGAGTTCTCCGTGTCCACGAACACCGGCCTATTGTTCTTCACCACCTCACTAATCTTTGCCTGGAAGATTACTGGAACAGTGTGTGTGTGTGTGTGTGTGTGTGTGTGTGTGTGTGTGTGTGTGTGTTGTTGTGTAATCCCAGGGGGCGGGCGGGTGGGGGCCGGGCCCCCCTGGAGGACTCTGACTCTGGGCAAACACTCTGGGGTTGTCAGACCGCTAGCCGAAATGCAAGTGTGCGCACTGGTGTTGTTTGCCGAGCTGTGGGGGCTCGTAGCCGCCGCCGCCGCCGCCGCCGCCCCAAACACAACCGCAACCCTCGCCACCGCCGCCCCAAACACAACCGCAACCCTCGCCACCGCCGCCCCAAACGCCCCCAACGCCACCATCCCGTCCCCCAGAGGTAAGCCGGATCACCTCCCCCGAGCTCCTGGGAGTCCCGGCCTTCTTGCCTCCGCGGGCCCCTGACTGTGCTCTCCTGCCGTCCTCCAGCGTGCCCGCCGCCGCCCCGGGTTCCCCACGGCTTCGTGACCGAAGCCACCAGGAGGGAGGCGTATCAGGACGGCAACGTGATCCATTTCCTCTGCGAGACGGGCTTCATCTCGGGCCTGACCATCAGGTACAGGTGCACCAACCACACCTGGGAGGCCATCCACGCCGGGACCTGCTACCGTGAGTCTCAGCGCCGCGCCGACAACGGGACGTCCACTGTCGGAACATTCGTCCCGTTTGTAAAAATGACTTCCGTTATTTATTTACCTATTTATTTGATTGGTGTTGTTTTTTTACATGACAATATTTTTTTTTTTTTCACACCAATTATTAAATAATTTATTTGTCTGGGTTTTTTTGTTTACTTGTTCTGGACAGTATTTATTTATTTATTTTGACATCAATTATTTGCTTATTTATTTGTTTGTTTTTTGTTTGTTTGTTCTTGACCCCATTAATTATTTATTTATGTATGTTGACATTGATTATAATTCATTTGTTTGTTTGTTTGTTTATTTGGTCATGACACTATTTATTTATGTATCTTAGCATCGATGATTTATTTGTTTATTCATTTATTACACTATGTATTTATCCGTTCATTTTTTTAAATTATTAGAATAAATATTAAACATTAGAAATGTTTTGTGTCAATGAAGGACAAGCAAATGACTGGATTTACAAAAAAAACAAAACATATTTTGTTGGAGATTAATAACTTAACAAATAAATAAAAAGATTCAAACAAAAAAGATACATAAATAAATCTATGAATGAAAAATAAATAAATACTTTAATATAGATTCATATTCTTAGATAGATGAGTATACAGGATTCATATTTTGATCAATGATACATACATATGATACATAGATTCAAACATAAAACATACAAGAATACATCAATAAATGACAAGTATTTAATGAAGAATTTATTATTGATTATTCTAGAATCCACCATTATCACACAACTGGAAGAATCATCATGTTTGTCAATGATATTAATTCATTCATTCATTCATTCATTCATTCATTCATTCATTAAACGTATCTATTTGAATAAACATTTTAAAATGAGTAAAGGTGGAAGAAATTCGTCACCGAAAAATCAATGGATTTTCAAAAGATAGAAACATATTTTTTATATCAAATAAAAATTTAACAAATAAATAAATAATTTAGTATAACAATCAATAGTTTTAGAAAGGTGGGACAAAACATGGATGAATACATCAAGAATTAAAAAATATAAAATATATAAAATATATGAAAATATAAATACAAATAAATACATGAAAAATATAATGAAACATAGAATAATGAATAACCTTACAAGAATAAGTAAAAACATATTTTAATATAAATTAGTTCATAGATTCAAACATTCAAGATATATGAATATGTCAACAGATAATAAATATTTATTTAT
Source organism: Fistularia tabacaria (assembly GCA_901007705.1). Lineage (NCBI taxonomy): Eukaryota > Metazoa > Chordata > Actinopteri > Syngnathiformes > Fistulariidae > Fistularia > Fistularia tabacaria. The sequence goes on from CAAKHD010007145.1 coordinate 19,641, forward strand.
TGTACCAGAATCCGCCATTTTCACAGGAGCAGAAGAATCAATACTTGTCAATTTCATTGATTTCATTCTTCACCTATTAATTTGAATCATATTTGAAAATAGAAATGTTTCGCATCAACAAAGAAGCAACAAACAAGAAGAAAGAAACATGCAGACATATTTTGGTAGAATTAATTTTTCAAAAATATTCACATTCTCTGAAGAATCATCACAATTAAAAATGACACTTATAATGTATTCATTTTTTTATTTATTCAAATAAATATATGAAAATTTGAAAATATGGAAAATGGATTAGA